>CM050175.1:65894119-66089119 GCA_027410445.1 Discoglossus pictus | reverse complement strand
ATTCATTGGCATACAACAACAAAAAAACACAACGCTGCTCATAGCACACAAACAACAGAGCCTCGCAATGAGCGCCAAAGGCGCTCAATTCGAGGCTCGCAATGAGCGCCGAAGCATCTTGGAACACCAACAAAATTAATGTCGCACACAAACAACATTACTTGCCTTACAATCTTATTGCCGTCATTTTTTGACGGGTAAGTCGCTAGTATGGTTATATTTTAATGCATTGTTGAAATAATCCTAGGTTTATATCAAGGTTATTGATATATACTTTTTAAAATAAAGCCAGAATTGTTATTTAGTGGCACATCCAAAACATGCTCTTTTAATAGAAATACATACTTCCCAATGCAGAATGTAATAAATATGTATTAGGGACTGTTTTGGACAGATTAAATGATGCATCATTTTATTTAAATGTTAAATTAAGAAAGTAAACACAGAGGAATACACACATTTAATAAATTAAATGCAGCGATGCATTCAATATTTGAGGCAAAAAAAACATGTTGAGGACAAAATCAAACTTATCTGGAATAATATCTGGTATGACAGTGGGAGCTTAATAAATAATTGACTACGGGGAGCTGAATCTACTTCAAACAGAGTCTGCCTGGAATACATTATTACCAATCAAAATTAAATTAAAATGCAAACAACTGCACAGTAGGAAGAAAAAAATATTTATACAAGGAGCGCTTTTGGTTTGTTCCACATATTGAATTTCTGTGTGACAGTCACACAATTAAATCCATGTCCTGTATAGTTTCCTTGCATTGTATATTAATCACAGAGATGCTACAGAATATATGCATACAGATGTTTGCAAATCAGTACAGTCCCTTACAACTTGCATAGGAAAATCCTCCACAACACCCAAGTAAAATGATTATTTATCCTGGGTAAGTGGGTGCTCTGTGTATAAATATATATCATGCATAATAAAAGAAAAAATATACATATCATGCACTCCTGTTGTAGTATCACTAAAACAAACCAAATACATAAACTATTCAACATTGTGGTGACTCAACTGTTATATGTGACTAGCGACTTGCCCGTCAAAAAATGACGTCCATAAGATTGTAAGGCAGGCAATGTTGTTTGTGTGCGACATTAATTTTGTTGGTGTTTTAAGATCCTTTGGCGCTCATTGCGAGCCTCTTGGTTGTTTGTGTGCTATGAGCAGCGTTGGTGTTTTTTTTGGTATGCCAATGAATAATTAATAAAATAAGAAATTAATATACTTTACCTATTGTGAAGTAATATATGCAGCATTGTGTTGAAGAGCTGGCAATCTGTTTTCATGTTGCTGCAGCATCAGTGCTGTGGAGCTGCTGTGTAAGTGTCACGAATGTGTGTAGTGTAATAGTGTGCGTGCGCGAGGCAAATCCGTTCGGGTAGCTGTGTACTTCCGCATTGTATAAGTTAGTGTTCTAAAATGGCGCCTAATGGGTGGTATGCGACTGTGGCTGATTTTGCGTTCTTGTTTTCGTATGTCGTCCGACTTTTTCGGAAAATCCGTAGGTGTTTGATGGTGTTTTGCGTGCTTAGGGTCCTTTAGTTTCGTTTTCGTTTTTTCGGCGGCCATTTTTTCTCTCGCTTAGGGGATTTTCGGGTGTCTAAACTCTTTTATTTCAAGTTAAATTGAGGTGTAACTTCAGTTTTCCAGGTCCTGGGTGCCCCCCTTGCTGTAGGTAAGCTTTTTATGTATTTGTTGTGTGTATTTATTGTGGTTTTCATGAGCGCGTGTTTCGGGTGATTTTTTGCGAGGTCGTAATGGGTGTTAATGCGTCTTGTATTTTTGTTTCGTAAGTCCGTAAATTTTGTGAGGTCCGCATTTGCTGGCAAGGAGCGCCTTTGGCGCTCCATGCCAGCAACTGCGGCCCTCACTTTGCGAGGGCCGCAGGCTCGCTATGCGAGGGCCGCAGGCTCGCTATGCGTGTCTGCAGCGTTAGCAACAACCCGCATGCTCACAACTATATATGTGATGCCCTTGTTATCAGTAATATGTATTAATTCCAATTAACATTACAGCAGAAAATAGTAACAATGTGATGTGTGAGTTTCTACAAAAATACACCCTAAAATAATTCCATGAATGATACAATCCTCATAGGAAGTTTGTAAATCAGATAGAAACTGCAACACTAATATGTTGCTTGTATGGCTAGGGGGACCACTGGACTTTTGGAACTGTTAAAATGTTATGGACCCCGGGATGGTAATGGTTAATGCTGCATAATTCTTGGCCACTTGGAAGTTGGGACTGTTACAGCCATGATGGCATGGAATGGTTAATTATGTTCAATGTTATGTTATGGTACTATGTAATATTTAATTCATGTGTGTATTAATTGGTGTAAGTGTTGCACATGGTCATGTTTAGTGTTAAACTGTCCGATTTTCCCCGGGGTTTTTAATAAAACATGTTATGTGGGTTCCCCAGGTAAGGGGGCGCTAGGTCCCAGTATTGGGAAGCTACGCACAGAAAGATGGGGAATTTCTCCATCTTAAAAGGGACATAGACCTGAGTAGGGGTGAGAGTGAAAGGTCATGTAAGCAGTCAGGAATCAATCAGTTAGGCTCCTGGTCTCCAGGGGTTGGACTGGGAGGATGACATCCTTTGATGGACAGGTCTGCCACGTAACCCAGGGCGTGGACTTTGCAGATTTGCTAGAGTAATGCTTACTGAAGGTTGGGGCTTGTTAGGACTGGTTAATGTATACATACTGTATTGTAACCAATTAATCAGTTTCCAGTTTGTGTGAGTGTCATTCTGGAGAAAAGATCATCTTTGCTTGGGATAATTGTTACTGATCCTGCCTGGGAAAATAGTTACAGTCGGTAATTTCTACAGCCTGTGGTATCGTTGGGGCTCCCGATGGTCATTTTCCTGGTACTGGGCCCTATCCTGCTAGCAGGGATAAAACGGACCTCACAATTCTACTGGGTAGGATTCATCTAGCAACTTTTCAAGCTCAGTTAAGCAGTAGATTGTGACAGTTGTTATTATCTTATTCATAATCACTGCAATATTATTGCAATCACATTTATCACAAAAAACATTTTTTTTAAATGTTAAATATTTCCATGGGTCAGCTACTCTGTGAAATGCCTTTATTGCAATAATTCATAGGAATTAATATTAGATTACATACTTATTGAGACACAAATAGTTGACTAGTATTGTAAATACATTAAGTATGATCTCATTTTTAAGGCTGGATAGTCATATACAAGTATAATCTAGAATAAAAGGGTCTACACAGGACTGAAATGACTAGAGCAGTGGGTGGGCAACCACAAAGGTAACTGGTCTTGGTAGGCCTAGGATTAAATCAGTGGATTTATGGGGTAGGGTGGTCGTGCGGATTTTGATTGGTGCAGGAATATTGAATGGTTGGTTATTTCAGGGTACTATATGATATACTAGATTTAAGTAAATCACATTGGAGCTCTGTTATGCTACATACGGCCAAATATGTACAGAAAAACTTTAGTTAACAGTTTATTTTTTGTATGCCAGAACCTGTTTTTTCTCACAATAAACGTTTATTGGGATATGACAAAACAAAAAGCAAAATACATACATCTGAAAATAAATAGCAATACAGTTACAATGTATGATAATTTTTCTTGGATATTAAAAACTACAGTATAAAATATGTTATTTATATTATTTATATAATAATGTAATAAATGACTTTAAACAGTAGACTATATTACTGTCATCTTTCCCATTTACATTTTTTCTCTTTTTCTTCTACTTCATCTCTCCTCTTTCTAACCTTATTCCTTCTTTTCTTATGTTAATGTTCTTGTCTGCTACCATCTTCAATCCTTAATTAGTAAGGAAATAAAAGAGAAAACTGTATGGTCTCTCCTCACCATGTATTAGAATATTAGAGATATGATGGGTAATTACGTTTTTGATAGAAGTAAGGTTTCTATTTAATTTTCAAGTGACTGGTTTAATAATTTTCAGAATGGGTTTTAAGATTAAGTTTAATAATAAGGTCCTAGAGGGAAACGACCATACATTGACTTATCGAATGCAGAACACGATAGAAAAAATAGGGTTATCTTATTTGATATTTTAAAAAACTAAAATCTGAAGTAAAAAGAAGAGTATTAACACGGGAAGAAGCAAAAGGAAGAAAAATAATAAAGGTAAAGAGGGGGAAATAGGGGAAATATATCTCTCCTCGCTTTCTGCATCGTCAGTTACTTGGATAAAGAATATAATGTTGGTACATTTGTCCTCCATGGCCGATGCCAGGGCTCCAAGCCACCCCCCTCACCCTAGCAGGTGCTGATTTTTGTCATAGAATTATACTATGTGTAGACCCAGATCTACCTTTTTGGAGCCTTGGCTAGTGAATTGGAGGAGCCCCTGCGAGTTTGTGTGAGCAAGATATGCACGTACCAGTTTTCCCCTTTTCTTGTGCGTGTACATTACTTTAGAGGAATGAGTAGAAGCTCAGATTCTTTGATGTCCACAAATCACTTCAAATGTTAGAATGTATGGGTATGTATACGACCAGTGGCGGAGCTAGTGCATGGGGGCCCCAATGCAAAAAGAAAATTTGGGCCATCCCCCCCAGGAGGGGGCTGTCACATTCTTTTTTGCACATACCAAACTCCTCCAACATCAACTCACACAGTACATATATAAAAAATAAATATGGATATATATAAATATGTATGTATATATGTGTGGTTAGAAACACAAGAAATACACACACAAAATACATAAAAAACATACCCAAAGCAAGGGGGGACACCCAGGACCTTTGCAGGTGAAATTACACTTCCATTTAAGTCCAAATTCCAGAGTTTAGAGACACGTAAATCCCCTAAGCAAGAGAAAAAATGGCCGCTGAAAAAAACGAAAACGAGGCTACAGGACCCTAAACACGCAAAACACCACCAAACACCTACGGATTTTCCCAAAAAGCCGGACGAGGTCCACGGACGCAAAAGCAGCCACAGCCGCGTACCACACATTAGCAGCCATTTTACAACACTAACTTACACAATGCGGAAGTACACAGCTACCCTAACGGATTTCCCTCGCGCACGCACACTATTACGCTACACACATTGCTGACACTTACACAGCACTCAAAACACACATTGTATGCTGCAGCAACATGAAAACAGATTGCCAGCTCTTCAGCATAATTAATGCTTCCTGCATATATTACTTCACAATAGGTAAAGTATATTCCTTTATTAATGTATTCTTTATTTGATTACCATACACCAAACAGCATTAGCTCACTTACAATTTCATCGTCGTCATTTTTTGACGGGCAATATTCTAGTACATATATAGTTGTCGTAATTACGACTTTATCGGTCATGCTATGTTAAAAATTACGGGCTTGTGCATGCGCAATAGCGTGACCAGCAAACTTGCAATTCTGACATCTATGCGTGTGGGTTGCGCATGCGTAAAGCGTGGCATCAACTGTGCATTTGAATTGCGCTGCGGGATGCTCTTGCGCAATGCGTGTCCTGAGCTGCGCACTGCACTGCGGGAGCTTGCAACCGGAGAGGGTGCGCATTGCGTTTGCGACAGGAAAGGGTGAGGGGGAAAGATGACACAAGGGAGGAAGTGGGGGGGAAAGGAGACACAAGGGAAGGAGAGGAGGGGGAAAGGAGACATGGGGGAAGGGAGAAATGAAAGACAGGAGGGAGGCACAGGAAAGGGGGAAAGGAGGGAGATGGGAGGAAGGGACACAGGGGAAGGGATGGGGAAGAGAGAGAGGGGGGGAAGGGATAGAGGTGGAAGAGACACAGGGGAGGGAGAGAAAGGAAGACACAAGAGGAAGGTAGAGGGGGGAACAGACACAGGGGTTGGGGGAAAGAGAAATACGGGAGGGAGAGGAGGGAAAGAGACACGGGAGGGAGTGGGAAAGGAAGCACAGGAGAGGAGGAAAGGAGACACGGGAGGGAGAAGAGGAAGGAGACAGGGGGGAAGACAAAGGGGAGGGTGAGGACGGGAAAGAGACGAGAGGGGGGGGGAAACACAGGGGGGGAAAGACACAGAGGAGGAGGAAAGAAGACACGAGGAGGGGAGAAAGTAGACACGAGGGGGAAAGGAGACAGATGGGAGGTAGAAGACACAGGGGAGGGAGAGTAGGGGGAAAGGAGACACAGGGAGGGTAAAGGAGATACAGGGGAAGGAGAGTAGTGGGAATGGAGACCGGGGAGGGTAGGAGACAGAGGGGGGGGGAGGAGAAATGGGAGGGAGAAAGGAGATACAGGGGAGGGAGAGGGGGAAAGGAGGCACAGGAGAAAAGAGACACAGGGGGAAAGGAGACACAGGGGAGTGAGGGGGGAAGAGACACGGGAGGCAGAAGAGACACAGGAGGGAGTGGGGGGAGAGACACGGGAGGGAGATGGGGGATGGAGACACAGAGGAGGGGGAGAAAGGAGACACGGGATGGGGGGAGAGACACAATGTATCAATGTAACACACACCTATATACACTGCTCAAAAAAATAAAGGGAACACTAAAATAACACATCCTAGATCTGAATGAATTAAATATTCTTATGAAATACTTTGTTCTTTACATAGTTGAATGTGCTGACAACAAAATCACACAAAAATAAAAAAATGGAAATCACATTTTTCAACCCATGGAGGTCTGGATTTGGAGTCACCCCCATTATGAAAGTGGAAAAACACACTACAGGCTGATCCAACTTTAATGTAATGTCCTTAAAACAAGTCAACATGAGGCTCAGTAGTGTGTGTGGCCTCCACGTGCCTGTATGACCTCCCTACAACGCCTGGGCATGCTCCTGATGTGGTGGCGGATGGTCTCCTGAGGGATCTCCTCCAAGACCTGGACTAAAGCATCTGCCAACTCCTGGACAGTCTGTGGTGCTCAATTAAATTCAAGTCTGGGGAACGGGCGGGCCAGTCCATAGCATCAATGCCTTTGTCTTGCAGGAACTGCTGATACACTCCAGCCACATGAGGTCTAGCATTGTCTTGCATTAGGAGGAACCCAGGGCCAACCACACTAGCATATGGTCTCACAAGGGGTCTGAGGATCTCATCTCGGTACCTATTGGCAGTCAGGCTACCTCTGGCGAGCACATGGAGGGCTGTGTGGCCCCCCAAAGAAATGCCACCCCACACCATTACTGATCCACTGCCAAACCAGGCCTGCTGGATGAGGCAGCAGAACGTTCTCCACAGCGTCTCCAGACCCTGTCACGTCTGTCACATGTGCTCAGTCTGAACCTGCTTTCATCTGTGAAGAGCACAGGGCGCCAGTGACAAATTTGCCAAGTGGCAAATGCCAAACATACTGCACGGTGTTGTTGGGCCCTCATACCACCCTCATGGAGTCTGTTTTTGACCGTTTGAGCAGACACATGCACATTTGTGACCTGCTGGAGGTCATTTTGCAGGGCTCTGGCAGTGCTCTTCCTGTTCCTCCTTGCACAAAGGCGGAGGTAGCGGTCCTGACGCTGGGTTGTTGCCCTCATACGGCCTCCTCCACATCTCCTGATGTACTGGCCTGTCTCCTGGTAGCGCCTCCATGCTCTGGGCACTACGCTGACAGACAGAGCAAACTTGCCACAGCTCAAATTGATGTGCTATCCTGGATGAGCTGCACTACCTGAGCCACTTGTGTGGGTTGTAGACTCTGTCTCATGCTACCACTAGAGTGAAAGCACCACCAGCATTAAAAACCAAAACATCAGCCAGAAAGCATAGGAAATGAGAAGTGGTCTGTGGTCACCACCTGCAGAATCACTCCTTTATTGGGGGGGTGTTGCTAATTGCCCATAATTTCCACCTGTTGTCTATCCCATTTGCACAACAGCATGTGAAATTGATTGTCACTCAGTGTTGCTTCCTAAGTGGACAGTTTGATTTTACAGAAGTGGGATTGACTTGGAGTTAAATTGTGTTGTTTAAGTGTTCCCTTTATTTTTTTGAGCAGTGTATTTTTGTATATATATATATATATATATATATATACTGGTATATATAGTACTATATACACGTATACATTTACATTATATATATATATATACACGGTATATATATATGCCGATGCTGCACTCCACACCCTGGGGCGAGGAGGGGACACGGCAGGCCAGAGGTCAGAGGGAGCCACAGAGATCTGCAGGGGGCCACAGGGGCCCGCAAGGACAGACGGGGCCAAGGGAGACCAAAAGAGGCCCGTGGGGGGGGGCCAAAGGGGTCTGAGGGAGGCCGCAGAGATCTGCAAGGGGCCACAGGAGGATGAGGTGGAAAACAGGGGTGTGAGGGAGGCCACAGAGGTCCATGAGAGGCCACAGGAGGCTGAAGGCAAACACAAGGGGCTGGTGGGGGCCCAGGACCCACAGGAGATTTGCGGTGGCCATAAAAGGCTGTAGGGTGGCGCGGGCCACAGGGGATTCGCGGGGGCCACAGATGATCCGTAGGGACAACAGGGGATCCGCGAGGGGCCACAGGAGGCTGAGGGAGGCCATAGAAGTCTGAGAGGGTACACAGGAGGCTGAGGGGGAACACAGGGGCCGCAGGATGCTGCAGGGGGCCACAGTGGGCTATAAGGGACCCCTGGGCCACAGGAGACCAACGTTAAATCCATCGGGCCATAAGGAGTCATGGGGGCCACAGGGGTTAAACTATTATTTTCGCACTTTCTAAAAACAATGTGCCTGTTATAATTGGGCCATTCTTCAAAAGAATATATTTTAAATACAAGACTATAATGACCTTTCGAGCCTACATTTTTTAGGTAGACAGAATGGACAGATTAAATAACTTATTTGTTCTTAGTTTTAATAATATGTAATGGCAGTAAGTAATTTGTCATTCACTGTTCAATATTAGTATGTTTGTTGAGTGTTCAAACAAATATGAACCTTTCATTACAATGTATATGATGAATTGCATGTGTCAAACCAAGTGTATTATAAAGCAATATGCCGCCATCTTTTCTGGAAGTAACAAGTTACCGTACATTATATTTTCCACCCTGTTGTCTTTTTCCTTTTTAATATAATTCATCATGCTAATTAGGTTTCAGTCAAACAGAAATAGTACTGGCATCTGCATTTCACCAGCATTTATCTTGCGTAACCCCTTATTTACTGCAATTATCCCAGCTGCTCTGAGCTTTTTATAAAGACTGTATTTTTAAGAACAAATGGCAAATTGATGAGTTTCTTTCAAGCAATAATTTTAAATAATGACAAAAATGGTTGCGTCTATTTTTTTTACCAGTCTGACATAAACACTTAAAGTCTGTTATATAAATAAAGCAATGTTAATGAGTGATTTGAGCATTAATTATATGGAAGCTAAAATGGCATGTGAAAAACGCAATGCAAGAGCCTTCTGAGGTAATACTAGTACATGTTCAAAGTAACTTGTTGGTTTTGCATTTAGTAAAACACTGGTAGATTACGAAGTATTTGAAATTACTGCCTTAGCTGTCATCCCTTCTGGGGTGAAAGGAAAGAGCAATATGGAGAATACCAGCCATATGTCGGGACTGGAGCAGCACCTAGTACAATTGGCATTATGGGGATTGTTTCTCTTTTCTGGACTCTCAACAACACCTGAACCACCCAAGAATGAAGCCTACAGATCTGTCCCACACCGGCATTGACTAGATGTTGTCTTCTAAGATATACTATTCTGCTTAAAATTGAATCAGGATCAAAGATAACTTGCAATGATCATGAAGACCACCACGTCACTTTTCAGACCGTCCCAAGGTAGCAGCCCATCTATAACTTTTTCACACTGGAGTCATAGGCAAAAGACATGACAAGCTATATAGGACCTTCATGGGGATTTGGAGTTCAGTGCCCTTAGGAAATAAGGAGATAACCAAAGAAACTTACATGTCTCACACAGGCCAAAAGACCTGATCTTCCCATAGAACGTCTCAGTAAACCAGGTTCCCACTGTAGCTCAGAATTCTGGGTAGTGAGACGTTCTGTGGGAAAAACAGGTATTTTGGCCTGTAAAGGACATGTAAGTGTACTCTGAATGATCTTTTATTCAATTCCTGAATATACAGTGAAGAGTTTTTTATTCATCTTTCTGCCATAACAATTGCCAGAACCAGCCTCACACTGATGAGCCCCATGATAAGGGTGAAACTGCTATCTGTGAGTGGGTTTCTGACACTGTACCTACAGTGCCTTGCAAAAGTATTCACCCCCTTGGCATTTTTTGTGTCTTGTTGCCTCACAACCTGGAATTAACATGGATTGTTTGAGGATTTGCATCATTTAATTTACAGAACATGCCCACAACTTTTAAGATGTTTTTTTTATTATTGTGAAGCAAACAAGAGATAGGACAAAATAACAGAAAAAGTAAATGTGCATAACTATCCACCCCCCCTAAAGTCAATACTTTGTAGAGCCACCTTTTGCGGCAATCACAGCTCCAAGTCGCTTTGGATAAGTCTCTATGAGATGGCCACATCTTACCACTGTGAATTTTGCCCATTCCTCCTTGCAAAACTGCTCCAGCTCCTTCAAGTTGGATGGTTTGCGCTTGTGAACAGCAATCCTTAAGTCTGACCACAGATTTTCTATTGGATTGAGGTCTGGGCTGTGACTAGGCCATTCCAACACATTTACATGTTTCCCCTTAAACCACTCAAGTGTTGCTTTAGCAGTGTGTTTGGGATCATTGTCCTGCTGGAAGGTGAACCTCCGTCCTAGACTCAAATCATTCACAGAGTGGTACGGGTTTTGCTCAAGAATATCTCTATATTTAGCACCATCCATCTTTCCCTCAACTCTGACCAGTTTCCCAGTCCCGGCTGCTGAAAAACATCCCCACAGCATGATGCTGCCACCACCATGTTTCACAGTCTCTGCTGTTGAACTCTGCAGCTCCTCCAGGGTTACCTTAGGTCTCTGTGCTGCCTCTCTGATTAATGCCCTCCTTGCCCGGTCCGTGAGTTTTGGTGGGCGGACGTCTCTTGGCAGGTTTGCTGTTGTGCCATGTCCTTTCCATTTGGTTATGATAGATTTTGATGGTGCTCCTGGGGATCATTAAAGATTTGGATATTTTTTATAACCTAACCCTGACTTGCACTTCTCAACAACATTGTCCCTTACTTGTTTGGAGAGTTCCTTGGTCTTCAAGGCAGTGTTTGGTTAGTGGTGCCTCTTGCTTAGGTGTTGCAGCCTCTGGGGCCTTTCAAAAAAGGTGTGCATATGTAATGACAGATCATATGACACTTAGATTGCACACAGGTGGACATCATTTCACTAATGATGTGACGTCTGAAGGTAATTGGATGCACCAGAGATTTTTATGGGCTTCATAGCAAAGGGGGTGAATACATACGCACATGCCAATTTTCTGTTTTCTATTTCTAAAAAAATAGTTTTATGTATATATTTTTCTTATTTCACTTCACCAACTTAGACTATTGTGTTCTGATTCATCACAGAAAATTCAGATTAACAAGACATTGAACTTGGCTGTAATGTAACAAAATAGGTAAAAAGTCAAGGGGGTGAATACTTTTGCAAGGCACTGTAAATCTATGACTATGTTCTGAAGGGTGCCTGAGATCAGGCCCCATAGTCCTAAATGGATCCCCACGTTTAGTGGGCCTTTCTATCCCCATAGCATATGTAGTGTCTTTTTAGGGAAGTATGCAGGTTGGTGTTGATCACAGGGCTCCCTTTGGATCTCGGCACCGCTTTTCTAACAGAACAGCAGTGAAGGTCACTGCATATAGACATATCTATGCAAATGGACATACTACTCTGTACCACTACACTTACAACTGCCACCTCCTAGTATGCTGCATAATGCCTTCTTCGAGTAGGCAGAAATATACTTCATGTTTGCTACTATAAAAATTAAACTTCTTTATTTCCTTTTTCATAATTTTAATTCTAAATATAATTTTCTAATTTAAAAGTTGGACAGGTCGTAGCAAAGAGGTCAGATAAATGTTTGCCACTCCGAGAAGGAACCCACTCCAATATCTCAAGAAAATCATATGGATATGCACAATCAGAGACATAATGATAGATGTGCCTGGAGCTCTGCTGTCCATATGGTCACAGACACGACTGAACAACAACAATGGATTATACTAAAGTGTGGTGGTGTTATATTTATTTTTACTTTTGTATTTCCAGTTGCATTAAAGGACTAATGCAATGACCTAACATAAGTATACACACACACACAAACATATATATATATATATATATATATATATATATATATAAAAAAATAAATATATATATATATATATATATATATATATATATACAGTGGGGGGGGGGGGGGGAGTATTTGATCCCCTGCTGATTTTGAACATTTGTGAACTGACAAAGAAATGGTCAGTCTATAATTTAATGGTCAGTTTATTTGAACAGTGAGAGACAGAATAACAAAAAAAAACAAACAAGAAAAACGCATGTCAAAAAAGTTCTAAATTGATTTGCAGGTCAATGAGGAAAATAAGTATTTGACCTCTTTGTCTTAGTACTTGGTGGCAAAACCCTGTTGGCAATCACAGAGGTCAGACGTGTCTTGTAGTTGGTCACCAGGTTTGCACACATCTCAGGAGGGATTTTGTCCCACTCCTCTTTATAGATCCTCTCCAGGTCATTAAGGTTTTGAAGCTGATGTTTGGCAACTCCAATCTTCAGCTCCCTCCACAGATTTTCTATGGGATTAAGGTCTGGAGACTGGCTAGGCCACTCCAGGATCCTAATGTGCTTCTTCTTGAGCCACTCTTTGTTGCCTTGGCTGTGTGTGTGTTTTGGGTCATTGTCCTGCTGAAATACCCATCCACGACCCATTTTCAATGCCCTGGCTGAGGGAAGGAGGTTCTCCAAGTTTTGACGGTACATGGCCCCGTCCATCGTCCCTTCGATGCGGTGCAGTTGTCCTGTCCCTTGGCAGAAAGACACCCTCAAAGCATAATGTTTCCACCTCCATGTTTGACAGTGGGGATAGTGTTCTTGGGGTTATAGGCAGCATTCCTCCTCCTCCAAACACGGCGAGTTGATGCCAAAGAGCTTGATTTAGGTCTCATCTGTCCACAATATTATCACACAGTTCTCCTCTGAATCATTCAGATGTTCATTGTCAAACTTCAGAAGGGCCTGTACGTGTGCTTTCTTGAGCAGGGGGACCTTGCGGGCGCTGCAGGATTTCAGTCCTTCATGGCGTAGTGTGTTACCAATTGTTTTCTTAGTGACTATGGTCCCAATGGATCGAGATCATTAACAAGATCCTCCCATGTAGTTCTGGGCTGATTCTTCACTCTTCTCATGATCATTGAAATTCCAGGAGATGAGATCTTGCATGGAGAATCAGACCGAGGGAAACTGGCAGTTATTTTGTGTTTCTTCCATTTGCAAATAATCGCACCAACTGTTGTCACCTTCTCAATGGTCTTACAGCCTATTCCAGCTTTGTATAGGTCTACAAATTTGTCCCTGACATCCTTGGACAGCTTTTTGGTCTTGGCCATGGTGGAGAGTTTGGAATCTGCTCCTTCTCTCCATTCTTAGCAACATTTTATCACATTGAGTGTCTCTCATTCATTTTCCCATGCATCCCTTTTTTTTCTTGTTTCTCTTTTTCCACCCTACAGAGGTTTGGGTCCACTGGCAGGGCCGTTGGCACCATCAGAGCATGAGGACATGGAGCAAGCCTCCACCCAACAGGATCAGGCGCAGGTGGAGCAGGGACCAACACAAGCCCTGTGCCCTGATGAGGAGGAGTAAGAGGAGGAGGATTTCACCCGGGCAGTGGGGCCACTTGCGGGACCTCATGCCACCCCTGTGGCCTTCAACCCCACTTCCCCCCTCCTCCCGCAGCTGCAGATATCACCATGGCACACATACTGGAGGGATGTGAGGAGCATGCCCCCACCTTCTCTTCCCCCCTGCGGTTTGTCGGCCTGGCTCCAACCACCTGATCCACCACCACCATATTGGAGCAAGGCACCGGCCAGCCAACAGCCCCTCCCCACCGGGCCACCAACTCTTCCACAACCACTAATAGGCCCTGCACAAAGACCTCCATCCCCACCACCACCAAGCCAGGGTGCGCAGGCGGAGATGCTGGCCATCATGCACCAGCAAATGGAGTGTCTTAACGGTGATCCAGGCCAGCATCTCTGCCAATCATGCATAGGTCATGTGCAGCCTGGCGCAATAGGGAGGAGAAGAGGCACCACCTAATGACAGAGTCCTACCTGGCCGGGCTGCTGAGGATGGGGGCGGGCCAGAGCACAGTCCAGCAGATGACCACGGATGCAGTTCACCGCACCTCACTTCATCCACCCGGAGGCGACGCCCGCGCACCAGCAGCCCAGCCCCTCCTCTCCTCCTCTTATGCCTTCATCACCTGCACCAGATACCCCAGTGTTCGTGCTGCTGCCCCACGGGGGAGATGCCTCCTCCTGCCTTCCCAGCACCTGTGAAATGGCGGACGCCCACGGGAGATGGGGGCCCTAATCCTAGACGGAGGAGGATGTAGGGGCTTGGCATATTTTTGTGCCTTCTCAACAGCACTCCTCAGTGGCAATCTATTGGTCACAATGTCAACTTAATCTAGCCTGGCTTCAGAGTTTTGGATCTTGGCCTTTGTGATGGTGATGTTTTGTACGCAGATGGCTACCTCCCAATACATGGTCCATGATCCCCTTCTCTGTGGACACGTAGGGTTCTGTTGAACTTGTCACCAATTGATGGTCTGCTGAAAGGAATGCTGTTGAGAAGAGATGCTGCTGTCCCTATCTTTTTTTAAGGCTTATTTTGCAGGTGTTATTTTTTTGTTGGTGTTTTTTTTTCCAGTACAATTCCGGGTCCATAAGGGCATTGTTAAAGAAATATCTGAGGTTTAAGGTTTTTTACATGAAAGCCCCCCCCCCCCCCCCTAATATGTAGCTCCCACAATTCTAAAGCTATCATATAGCCAGATATCTAAGACATGTTGTTGTTTTGTTTATGCAAATTACCCTTGGGGATTAATCTCCCTAAGAGGTATATGGGACTCCAGACGTGGACCCTTGCTCACTGTGTCTTAGGGAGTTGAGATACACCTCACTGATGAGGCCAAATGAAAGCCGAAACGTACGTCTGGGGTTTGCTGTTTCTCCTGTTCAGGGTAGAATTGCCTGGTATTTCTGAGCTGGGTAACTCTAGTGAGTGGGACCAGACTGATATACTACTGGATATTTCTCCCTGTGAAGGGCACAAGTGTCTAAAAGAGGTTGCTCTGAGAGTGGGTTATCAAGTCCATAGAAGTAACCTATTAAGGTTAGTTTGTTCTGTGATTGAGCACCTTTCACTTTGTTGTTTTCTTTATATCTAAGACATGGTTGTTGTTAGCTTAAATGTAGACTAATACCACTATGGCGGTGGGCTTTCAAAGTCTCACAATGGCATGTTAATGACAGCCAGCATTAATATATGCACTAGTGAAGCATGTGATCCTGACCTCAATATCAGTCTGAGAACAGATCCTTGTGTCTGATGTAAGTAACAGTGAATCTGGCTACTGACCTTTGTGTCCTCTCTGTATTAATGGGTATTTTCCTGTATTGCTGATATCACGTGTTTCCTTTAACATGTGCTAACAGCTGTATAGCTGATGGACATGATATCAATGTTGATGAACAATATCATATGGAGAAGGTGATAGTATACCTTGACCACTGACGCTGGTCACAGCTAAGCATATATTGTGAGATGACACATCATTATTAAAGGTCATGGCCAGTGAGTTCTCCTGAGAACTAGATAATGATTAGTAATGCTTGCAGATTGGAATCAGGTGAGTTGGTATATTGTTATATTTACAGTATTTAGCACTATACCGTACATGCATGTTTTTTTAATTTTTTATCCTCCTCTGCCTTTTTCTTTTTGACCACTTGATTCAGATTTTTGTCTTGGAAACACACTTTATGTGTGAAACTGGATTGGATTACACAGTCCAGAGGTTGCCTCGTCTTTTTCATTGAGCAGATATAGACAAGGTGTAAGTGCTATGCACCTGAATGGTTTCTACAATTAAATGGAGTGATTTCTGATGATGCTTGTATTCATCAGATTCCGGTTGCAGTGGTGTAGTGACCACATATGACCCTGGTAGGTGCTATGCATCATGATTATTCTAGACTATGATATTACCCCCTGTAGGTATCCCCTTTTTCCCCAAGAGCCTCTTGCCTTCCCGGGATCTGCCCACACCACACCCATGAAATTAATGCACAGTCTTCATAATTTCTGTTTGTGCTCTGTGTATGAAATACAGCTTTGTTATAACATTCTCACTGTGTCAGTGTGTTTTCAATGGTTGGGGTTTTGGGACATTAACATACAGCCCATTTGTGTCACATTCCTATAACTAAACTAATGAGCCGTAGTTACAATGCAATAGATAGTAAAAATACATATACAAATAATAATAATGATAATAATTATAAGATCATAATATATAATATAATATTATGCATAATATATAATAATAAAGGGTTAATACACATGACAGGTCCAA
This sequence comes from Discoglossus pictus, assembly GCA_027410445.1. NCBI lineage: Eukaryota > Metazoa > Chordata > Amphibia > Anura > Alytidae > Discoglossus > Discoglossus pictus. The sequence continues at coordinate 66,072,558 of CM050175.1, read as the reverse complement.
TTTGTGATACTGTGGAGAATCAACATACCCCTGAAGGCCTAATAGGAATATGACAGGTGATAACAAAACACTTAATTGGAGTTCATCAAATGATAATGGGTATACAGTAGATTAGTGTGGTGATTAGTATGATGTATGTTCCTTGGTTCCCCTTCTGGATTGCTGCCTTGTGGTGGTGAAGGGGCTTGTGTACTTCAATGAAGCTTGAGTTATGCCATGTAGGGTCACTCTAGGTGGGCAGGTCATAGCAGAGAGGTCAGACAAATCACAGTCCACTGGAGAAGGAACTGGCAACCCAATCCAGTAAGTTTGGCCTGAAAACCTTGTGGAACAGCACAGGCAGATACCTGGCTAAATGTGCTGCAGTTCATAGGGTCACAGCGAGTCGGACACGACTGAAGGACTCAACAACAAATAATAAAATGTTCCTCTGGTACTTGATATATGTGATGTGGCGGTGTAATTTGGCCACCTTTTTGTTTGCCCAATGTAGATGTGATGAGCGAGATGCATATGCCATTATATATATATATATATATATTCAAGGGGACACATTAGAGCCTCTGTGAGTGAGAAATGGTTAATGTGACAAGCAGTTTCATGTTTTGGGGTTGCAATTTAATCAGGTAGTGTGTCTTTAATTGCTTTACGCATGTTGCAGCATGGCTTTTCATATTGGCATATGCATGACTATTCCAGCATATGATGAAATTAAAATTATTTAAAATGCCTATTTTTTATTCAGGGATTGTTGTGCAAGTAATTGTAATGTCTTTCTATGCTTTCCCCTTATTTTCAAGTCCACTGGTGTGTTTATATTGTCTTTTACAGTGTTCAGAACTAGTCTGTAAACCCTTTACAGGTCCTATTTGGAGGCCGTAATATTTTTGGCTCCATTTGGCGTTTATGGGTTTGAATGCCAGTGCGTCCTTGGGGATTCGTAGCAATTTAATAACGATATGCGATAGTAACATTTACACGCTTGACAGATCAAAGGCTTAGCTGGGACGGAGTTCCGAATTTGCCGCCGCTAACCTGCAGATCATTTTCGGTTTGCTGAAAGATTCCAATTTAACAGCAATAAATCTTGTGAACTCCTTTATGGGCTACGATTTATAAAATCTTAGAAATTTAATGGGGCTGAATATGTCAGTGGTTGCCAAAACTATTTCTTAAGGACAACTTAAAAACAGCTGAGGGTCTTTGTTGTTGTTTAGTTATTCAGTCAGGTCCAACTCTCTGTGTACCTATGGACTGCAGCATGCCAGGAATATCTGTCAGCCACTGCCCCTCTGAGCTCCCTCAAGCTCATGTTCATTGCTTCAATGGACTCATCTCTGTGTACCTCCTTTGTATGCCTTCCACCTTTCCAAGCATCAAAGTCTTATCTATGGAATCCTCAGGCCAAAATATTTGAGCGTAAGCCTCACGATAAAACCTTCTAGTGAACAAATGTGTCAATTCTACAGCGCTCAGCCTTCTTATTGTCCAGTTCTCACATCCGTATGTTACTACTGGGAATACCATAGTACTAACTATGAAGACCTTTGTTGATAGTGTAATATCTCTGCTTTTTAATAGCTTGTTCGGGATCTTTAGGCAACACTTAATCATTAATTAATCTGATTTCTTTGCTTTTTCTTTAAACTACCAGTGCATGATGTAAAATATATATGATTAAGTATAAGAATATAGTTTGGCAAACTAAAATATCATAAAGCTAGATTTTAATTAAAAAAACTATAAGTTTTGCTGGGTTCATCAATAATACTTTGGTTTTACAATTTCCAATTTTGCAGGACAGATCTTGCTTGTATTGGTGCCAGCTGGCTGCTTCTGAACTTGTGTGGGGGAAGTGGGGATGTGTCAAATTCCAAATAGCACAATGATTTAACAAAAAAGTCCCCTCTCCGACCCACCTCCCTCCATTCTTCAGGAGATAAAAAAATGCTTTCAGGCTAAAAGCTATAAGGAAGTACCAATGTCATTAAGATCTCAGCATTTAAAATGCAAAGTGCATCTTCATGAATTAAGATTTTCCAAAAATGGCATTCTTACATGGTTTGCATAGCTGCTAATTTGATTAGTTTGTTACATACTTCATGAGCAGTGATATCCTGTGCTATGTTGTAATGTAGTTTAAACTGTGTCCTTTTAAACAATAACATCTAGTATTTATGCATGATGTCTGCAATACTTTTTTAGGCAATTTTACTAATTTGCTTGGTTTTGGTACATACATTTCGAAATGCCAGTTTTGTTTTTTGCCCATAAAGCACAATTTATAGAACATATTTCACAATAGTATCATTAAAATAATTGTGGGATATGAAGAGCTATTAATGCTGTGGTTTGGAGCAGGTTTCATATATTATTTTAGTCAATTTAAGGAGAGCATGTTTAGATGGAGTAACACCACTTAGGAGCCATAGATGTTTTGGTTCAATTCCTTTGGAGGGGCTTTCCCATGAGAATACAATCTCCAGTTTCTAACTCATTTCTGGACCACAAAGCTATATGATTTCATATAATGATGAAAGGTCTTGCTCCTGAAGGCTTCTCTATGCTCTGATAGCCGAGTTTCCCAGGAAACCTTGAGCAATAATATGAGAGGCGTCTCTCTTATCCAGATGTTGCCTGACCAAGCTGCCCTTTTTATTATTTCTCAATAAAATGTATCTACAAAATGCTTTGGTATTCTTTGCATTTATTCAATGTTTCTAGTGCTGTTTATAATTAGGCATGGTGACTTAAATGTAGTATTGACAATAACATCCAATCTTATTTTGTTATGCCACACATGGGCTGTTACGGAGAAGCAGCAACACAGTCACTTTCAGAATGACTTCGGAGACAGACTTCAGAGAGGATCAGTCAGTTGCTGCTTTAAGGGCCAATGTAGTGATCATATTGGAATTTCATTTGATTATTTTAATAATGAATTAGCATTAATATCCATAACTGAAGAAAATAAATTTAATATTTAAAATTTAGGTTTGAACTATAGCATTGCACTCTCCATTAGAGCGACTTATTTTCACACTTAAGTAGGTGTCCAGGAGTTGGGACTTACGCTGAACATTTTTTTGTGCAAATGAATTTATTTAAGTTAAGGTAGAAACAGATATAAGGGCAGTTAAAAACCACAAAGCCCATCAGATTGGCCAATTCTAAACATTTAGCTTAAAAAAAAAGTTAAGCCTTGGGATACCTTTAGGTTTATGAAAGGGATACTTAATTTCCTTTACTCCTTTTGACCCCACGACTTCAAAGTTGTTCTTTTTGTAAAAGTAACTGCTAAATCTTCCACCTTCTTTTATGGAAAAAATCATACTCACAAATCACCTCTAACTCCAAAATTAGTCATCGGTAACAAAAAACAGAGTCTTCTGGTAATTTTCGCATTATTATATTTTATTAGACACAAAAAATGTGGATTAGTAGCAAAACACCCAAAAATGGCTGCTACTCGCTCACTCACTGAACTGACATAAATGTATCCAGACACAGCTTTTATATTTGTTTACATAAGACCTAGGGTACAACCCATCTAGCAGCCAATGACATTTTATTTATATATGTACTAGCGAATTGCCCGTCAAAAAATGACGGCAATGAAATTGTAAGGTAGCTAATGCTGTTTGGTGTATAATAATGAAATATGTAATACATTAATAAATGAATATACTGTACCTATTTTGAATCATTGTGATGAAGAGCTGGCAATCTGTGTTGATGTTGCTGCAGCATTAGTGGTGTGGAGCTGCTGTGTAAGCATGCTGAATGTGTGCACTGTGTGGTATGAATATCCGTAGGTGGTTTGTGGCGTTTTGCGAGTTTCTTGTGGTGTTTTGCGAGTTTCTTGTGGTGTTTGCGAGTTTAGAGTGCTGTAGCCTCGTTTTCGTTTTGTTCGGCGGCCATTTTTTCTGTCGCTTAGATTTTTTTTTAGTCTCAAAACTCTTTTAATTCGAGTAAAATCGAGGTCTAAGTTGCATTTTTGAGGTGCTGGGTGCTCCCTCTTGGTGTAGGTAAGGTTTTTATGTATGTGCTGTGTGTATGTATTGTGTTTTAAATGTGTGTATGTCGGCGTGTTGCGTCCGATGTTTGCGAGGTCGTAATGTGTGGTAACGTGTTTCGTAGGTTGTTTGCGTTCCTCGTAAAATTTAGCGAGTGTCGTAATTTGTGTGTCGTGTTTTTTGAGTAGCGACGTGAAGTTTGCGAGGGTTTGAGGCCCTTGCCCAGTGACCTCGCCAGCAACTGAGGCCCTTGCCCAGTGACCTCGCCAGCAACTGAGGCCCTCGCTTTGCGAGGGGCCTCAGTTGCTGGCATGGAGCGCCTTCGGCGCTCCATGCCAGCAACTGAGGCCCTTGCCCAGTGACCTCGCTACGCGAGGGCCGCGGCTCGCTTCGCGAGCCCGCAAGCGTGAGCAACGACCCGTACGCTCACAACTATATATGTGATATCCAATAAGAATATAACATACTAGCAAATTGCCCGTGAGGACCTTCGGCGGTCATTGCGCGGCTGTTGTTTGTTATTAGAGGTTTTTTTTCTTCTGTATATGTCATGTTGTATGCCAATAAAATAATGAATAAATTAATAAATTTATATACTTTACCTATTCCTAAGTAATATATGCAGGAAGTATTGTGCTGAAGAGCTGACAATCTGTTTTGATGTTCCTGCAGCATATGTCGTTTTGCACTGTTGTGGTTCTGAGGTGTAAGTGTCAGTAATGTGTGCAATGTGTAGTGTAAATGTGGTGAGTGCGCGAGGTAAAGCCGTTAGTGTAGCTGTGTACTTCCGCATTGATAAATGGCGGGAGTGTGTATGATTTTCCATCCTTAGTAGAAGTGTTTCTTTACCTGGAAAAGGCGTATGTGCTGGGTGCTGTTTTGCGTGTTTAGGGTCCTGTAGCCTCGTTTTTGTTTTTTTCGGCGGCCATTTTTTCTCTTGCTTAGGGGATTTTCGTGTGTCTAAACTGGTGAATTTGTACTTAAATGGAGGTGTAACTTCACTTGCAGAGGTCCTGGGTGCCCCCCCCCCCCCCCCTGCTGTGGGTAAGTTTTTTATGTGTTTTTTGTGTGTATTTATTGTGTTTTGACTGTTTTCCGTTGCACGCGGTTCGGCCGTTAAGTTTGTATTTTTGCAAGGTCGTAAAGTTCATAACTAATGCCTTACAATGGAAAATTACTGTTTCACTGCCTATATCACAGCCAAATATCAAATTAACTTGAAAGAGTGCTAATTTTATATATATATATATATATATATATATATATATATATAGCGAATATATATATATATATATATATATATATATATATATATATATATATATATTCGCTATATGCTAAAAATTTAAGGATATTTGTATTATTTCCCCAAAACTTCTACTCATGACCATTTGTACTTGCATTCCTGTTTTTCTTGTACTTCCCTCTTGAACTTTATTAAATCACCCTCTCACTTCTCTCCTCCAAGCTATACATATTAAGGTCATGAAGTCTATCCTATAAGATTTCTCTTTTGGACCATGCACTTTTTTTTTAATCAATTTCCCCAATTTCCTCGCAAAGAGTTTCCGAGTTACAGCCTTGCAAAAAATTTATGTTTTTAACGGCCGCCATTTTTTTCAAGCCCGTAACTCGGAAGCAGTTGGGAGGCCGCCAAAAGACGCCAACTGAAAAGCAAATTAGCTTTCAACCTTGCTTATGGACTCCCTGCCTTAGGGGGAGACAGGGAGCCTATAAGTGAGGTTGCAGTCTAATTTCCTATTTAATTGGCGTCTTTTGGCTGCCTCCCAACGTCTTCCAAGTTACAGACTTGAAAAAAAATGGCGGCAACCAACAAAAGTCTTAATTATGGCAAACGTGGTTTTAAAAAGTATAACAAAACAAACCCCTTATTTTATTAACAATATTGTACAGTAGTGAGATCCACCTAGTTATTTCTATTTATCTTTTACATGGCACAGTGGACCTTGAAAGCAGCTTCTAATGAAAGGTGACATTACCAGTTCTCACACAGTGCGTACAAATGTAAAAAAAGTCAGTCTACATGTTGAGAAAGCAACTAAATAAATAAAGCCATGGCTGCCTTTAGTAAAATGTAATTGCTTATATTAATTAAAGGTATATGTAAGTTTCCCTCTCTAATCTAACCCCTGCTGCTTATATCAGACACACACATTACATGGAGTCATTCTACACATATATACATTTTTTTTTTTTTTTTTAAATCTAGTTTTCCACCCCCCCCCCCCCCCCCCCCCCGAGCTGCTTACATAAGCACAGTGCACCTACCAATAGAAGCACTACATTTAGGTATGGGTTTTAACCCTTTACTAACCTTCAAGCCAGCAGCAGCTCAATGCAGAGATCTACAGAACTGTTTCTGGCTCCTCCTGCTTCCTGCTACAGGGGGACTACATATCCCATGATTCCTTCCTGTACACGCTGTCATCACTGATGGTTACAGTGTATTAAAATGTCTTAGCTGCCTATGATTGGCCAAAACTAATTTTAAGCTAATTGTATCAGAGATATCCAGGGATGGTAACTAACAAAAGCAACTGCTTACAAAGTCAAGAGATTAAGCAAACATCAGGGTGAGATTGTTAATGTTTTTATTTTTGGTACTTTTATATGCTGAAAAATGTTTGCATATACTACTGATTCTTCTCTATCAGATACACTCATAACCTAGGAAACTTACATATGCCTTTAAATAAATGAAACATTGCAGTGTATTTTTATACATTTTTAAAACACTAGCGACTTGCCCGTCAAAAATGACTGCCAGAAAACTTTTAGCCTGGCAATGCTGTTTGCCACAAAATGCGTCTACTTTACGGGCCTGGTGATGAGCGCCTTTGCCGCTCATTGTATGCCTCGGCAACCTGCAACTTTTGTGCTTGGGAATGACCACCTTCGGTGCTCATCACGAGCCTCTTCCCACTCTCTGACCCCTGTGTCTGTTTCCCGCTCTCTCCCTCCCCCTCCTCTCCCTGCCCTGTGTCTTTTGTTTTTTCTTATATCCCTCCCCTGTGTGTCTTTTCCTTTGTCTGTCAGCCATGTGTCGCTTTCCACCCTCTCCCCCTGTCCCTTCCCTGTGTCTTTGTCCTCTGTGTCTCTGTTGAAGCTTTGCGTGGTGCGCTCTGACTACCGTTGGTTTTATTTTCAAAGTCCTGCGTGCCGTGCGTTGTTCGACTGTTACTGGCTTCGCCGTTGTGTATTTTCTAAGTCCTGTGTGCCTGGAGTTGTTCGGGTAAGTGTCACTGGCTTCGACCTCAAGAATTTTTTATGTTTTTTTCGGATGCCATTTTCTTCCTTGCTTAGCCGATTTTCGATCTCCGAAAAAATGCCAATTAGACCTCAAATTAGCTGGCAACCTCACTCACAGGCTCCCTGACTCTGCCCCTGTGCTGTGTGTGAGTGTTGAAGATGAATTTTTTTTAATTATTTGGTGTTTTTTGGAGGTCTTTCAAGTTACGCGGTTGAAACATTTTCTGCCGTTCAAATCGTAAAGTGTTGTGAGCCTCGCGATCAGCATTAAAGTGCTATGCGCTTCAGCGCTGATTGCGGCCATTGACATGAGGGCCTTTGGCGCTCACGTCTAGGCTGGGCCTGCAATGAGCGCCTTCGGCGCTCATTGCAGCCCCAAAGTGGTGCATGCCTCGCTTAACATGGCGTGAAGTAAGATGACTATTATATGGGATTCTTCTTAGGATCAATCCAAGTTGTTTAAATAAATATATTGTAACTATGGGGTTACAATGGTCTATCTCTTAAAAAGCCATTCAAGTGATGAATGCTCTTATAAAGAACAAGGAAAAACATAATTTTAACAAACTGCAGAAAATGGAGAGCCCTGTTTTGAGTTTAGAATCTTTGTAGAAAGTGCTTTTTTTCCCAAAGCACTCTACAAGATTGAAAACTCTCTACTTACAATCTAAAGGAATTTACCATGTGCATTAATAATAATTACATATAGCAGTACTATAAACAAATTGTATTTCTAATTACAGAACCAACCTCGTATAATTGTCTGTTCTCTTAAATAATTTGTTGGAATTAAAGTAAAAAATTAGGTTAAACTTGCAATAAACTTGCAAACTTGCTTTACTACTCTTAGCTCTGACCATATGCTGCTGTTTAATCGTTCAGTCATGGCCGACTCTCCGTGACCCTATGTACCACAGCATGCCAGGCACAATTGTTATGTCTCTGGTAGAGCTAATCCATAAGGTTATCTTAGCAAATATACTGGAGTGTGTTGCCAGTGCCTTCTCCAGTGGACCATGATTTGTCTCACCTCTCTGTTATTACCTGCCCATCTTGGGTGACCCTACATGGTATAGCTCACAGCTTCATTGAAGTACACAAGCTCCTTCACCACTACAAGGCAGCAAATCACAAGGGGTCTGACTATATAAATGTATCTATTTATTTTACATCTGCAATTTGAGTTCTATTGTCTACCAACCACACATAGAATCATTGTGTTGTAAAACATTCACATCATTCACTGAACTTAATCAATAATAAAATGATTCAATAAAAAAGAATCCCTAAAAATGCCATCTGTGAGATTACAAGAGCTAGAGGTCTATGGTATAGATTTCCTTTGTTAATTTTATACATTTGGGCAATGTAAGTTATAGCCACCATCATTTTAAATATTTATTTATAAATATACTTTTTCATGTCAAGTAAATAAACCGCAATAATATATAATTCACATTGTGAGAAACTAGTAAGTAAAAGAAAAAAAATTCCACAGGATTCTTTTTCTCAAATGTCCTACAGCGCCTTCTAGTGGAAATAAAGGTGTTTTCTCCAGCATTTTTAGTCCAGACAATTGAGTGCATAATACCGTAATTTTGGATTTTTCATTGCAATACCTGTGAATAAACTTACTTTATTTACAAAATCATCATTAATTTTCTCAGGATTTCTATGAAGGGACCACCAATGCACTTATGTTTTTTAGAGTATTACTCCTACTGGTAATTCCACCTTATTATAAAACAGAAAACACCTATATTAGCGCACTTGTTCACCAGTATTACATAGGGAAAATGTTTAACTTATATCACTGTGTTAAAAGAAAGACTATATATATATATATATATATATATATATATATATATATATATATATATATATATATAGTACACTTGTATTCAATATCTAAAATAGATTTAAAAACGTATTACCCACTCAGAATTCTGAGAAATAGTTATTGCACTGCACTCTGGGAAATGAGGCAAATAAATGAGCCCACAAAGTCTTCACTCTTTAATAAAAATATAATTTTAAACATGGCTCCTTTTAAGCATATGCATGCTGTATAACACCGCTTTAAGCAAAGCCCAGGATGGATAGTGCACAAGCCACCCACAGGCAGTCAACTATTGTGCAGTAGAAATCTCACTTCATAAAGAGAGGTTCATCTCTCAAAAGCTCCTCTGTATTATTCTTAATATGTTTGTCCAATAAGAAAATGGCTATATACTGCAATGCTCGATAGATAGATGCTCAATCACAGTTATATTCAGAGAATACTAAAAACTCTCAGAGAGAGCAGGAAAAATGTTCAGAGAGCGGCTGCATTGTCACTATAATAATTGTGGACCTTACGAATGATCTGAACGTTTGCCGCATTGGCTACACTTCTGTGGCCCTCGCACAGCGACGCAGGACTTCAAAAGTGCTCATTGCAGGGCTAGCAATGAGCACCACAGGCACTCATTGCTAGCCCCGTACGACTTAGGACCAAAGCACGTAAAAAAGGAAGAATCAAGAAACTACAATCGCAAGCCCTGTCGGACTTAGGACCGAAGCAGGTAAACCGCCCGAACCGCGCAACTGGAAAGACCACCAAAACAACACAATTATGCCTCAAATTCACTTCCATACTCACACACAGCACAGGGGGGAGAGCCAGGGAGCCTGTGAGTGAGGTTGCAAGTCAATTTCAGGCATATTTGCGTTTTTTTCACGATCAAAAATCGCCTCAGCAAGAAACAAAATGGAGGTTAAAAAAAAGTAAACAGGATAAAAACGAGGCCAAAGGCAGTGAAAAATAGCCTGTAACAGTTAACGCAAGCCAGTAACACGTAATCCAAGGCAGTAACACTTACACCAAGGCACTAACACTTAAACCAAGGCACTAACACTTAAACCAAGGAAGTAACACTCATCGCAAGGCCCCTAGACTACACAGTGGAGAGAGGCTCACAATGAGCGCCAGAGGTGCTCATCACAAGCCATGCGAGTTACAAAGATTGGTAGCAGAGAGTCAGTTGCTAGCTGAGCCACTCACCAATCCCCTTCTGGTTGTGTTGAAGGAGCAACTGAGTGATGTGGAAGTGTTGGCGAGAGAGAAAGCCAAACTTCATAAGATAGAGAGTGCCCTCTGCAATGTGAGGCAGGAGCTGGCGGATCTGAAAGTAGAGAGTGAGAGCAGAGATGTCAAAGCACAAGGCAAGGAGAAGAAGCTTCATGATCACTAGTATATCACAGGAGTTGCTGATGAAACCCTCTGACTAGGATGCTCTAGACCAAAGATTCACAGAGAGTATTACAGAGCGGAGTACCTGGGACTTTCCTGAAATGGTCAGGAAGCAGAAGGTTGATTCTTTAATTGAGAAGCTGTACATTCGGCATAAAGAGAAGCTGAATCTATAAAATGCCATCCAGTCACTATGGAATTCCTTAATGCAGATGGAACAGAAGAGTGTGTTGAGGTTACGGCAGCATCAATACCTGGAACAATAGAAATAAAAAAGAAAAAGGACTGAGATGAAGGGCTGGCAGCATGCTAGACTACTCATGAAGAGATAGCAAACTCAGACGAAACTCCATCCCAGCAGGAGATGACCCTTCCAAATCAAGGGAGATTGAAAAAAAGCAAAAAAGCTAAATATTCTCCAGGAAGTGGATAATTTTGGGAGAGACCAGGCAAACAATCCTCTTCTGCATAATGTCCGAAGTAAAGTGGTAGACGTGAATGCAGAAATCGTGCAGGGACGAGATAATCCCCAAGGTAGGCACTTTGTGTTAAAAAGAGATCTCTATTATATTGTCAAAATAGGAGAAGAAACAACAGAACAATTGCTGACGCCTCAGGGTTACAGGAAGAAAGTATTAGAAATGGCCCACAGTCATCTCTTTGGCCAGAGTGTCTACCACTTGTTCTAATGTTCCATGACTCGTATTATGGTCTCCAGCTTCCCTGTTGTTGTTTGCTCTCAGCCAACTTTCCTTTCCGCTTACCTGCTATCTCTGCCTATGTTGTTATGTATCTGCCGTCGTCCTGTGCCAGTGTTGCAATGTATATTCAGGCTGTGCCTATCTGTCTTCCACCTGTGCCACTCAAATTGAGTGTCTCTATTGTGTACCAAATATCCTATGACTCTGTGCCTTCCTGCATGATTATCTGTTGCTGAATGTCTTTCTGTATGATCCTGTACCAGTTCTGCCTGCCTACATCTCTACTCTCTGACTCTAGATCTCCTGTACTACATTTGGGTCAAGCCACTAGAGATCTAAACCTAAGGTGTGAAAGTTCTATGTACCCTACCTATACTCTTAGCTAGTGTAAAAATGAATAATCTCCTGCAACATTATTCCCCAGATATTGCTGAAAAGTTTCTATAAATTGGACTTGGAACAGCCATAATACAGGTGTTGCTAGAGCCACAATTAAGAGAGTCTCCAATCTTATTGAACTAGTAACTTGCCCATCATAAATTACGGTATCATAGCATGTTATCTTAAATTGTCTGTGCTGTCTCTCTGTGTTATGTGGCAAGTATACTGTATGTCTCTCTATGCTTTCTATCTATGTGCTGTTTTTTCCCCAAGCTCTGGTTGTATGCTCTAGACCCTAAGGCCCCTTTCCACCAGGCCATTTGAGCCTAGCTGGCTCTGGTTCATTTTCCATTTTTAGGGCCATTATTTTATGTGTATATACTATAGCTTTTTATTAGCAGTGTTGGGAATAGTACAGAAATTGTATTAAGCTAATAAATATATTCCCCTACTTGGGTTGGGCCTCAACCGCCCCACCAGGACATTCTGGCTTCAGCTTACAGTATCTTATTTCTCGCTCTGAGGTTTGTAATGGCAGCTGTTAGCTGCTTCCTGTGGTGTGTGGTGGCCCTTGCTGTGTTGTGTGGTGGGTTCTCTCTCCCTCTGTGCTGTCTCTCTCTCCAAGGTGTGTAATTGTGGTTGTTATGTTGCTTGCTGTGTGTGGCATGTGTGTGGCTGTGTTGTGTGGCACATTCTCTCTCACTCTTTGCTGTCTCTCTCTGTGCTGTTTGTCTGTATGCTACCTGACTGAGTGCTGTTCTCTATCTCTCATGGCAGTGGTTATGCTGCTTGCTCTGGTGTGTGGCAGAGCCTAAATTTAGATTGAGCACCAATCAGGGTCTCAGACACTGAAGCCTGAATGTCGGGTCCATAGGTCAGACAGCAAACCAGATTAGCCCTATATTACTCTGTTCTGATTGGCTCCTGCACTGACAGGGACGGAAATACAAAATGTCCCACTTCTGCGCAATGTTGCTTTTTCTGTTAAACTTTAACCCATCTGTATTGTTACTTTGGGAATATAAGAAAGGGCTTGGAAAAATAAAGTTTATGCTCTGTTTGGAACACATATGTATGGTATATTTTTTTGAGAAAGAGCCCTGAGTTACCATTACTCTACATTCACCAGACCATCTGAGTAAGGGGATGTTAAACCAAATTGTAGATGTAGGGTGTACTATTGGTACTATTACTTGTTCAAACCCTATCAGAAGACAAGGTCATGAAATCAAACATACATATAAACTTTTCTCCCTAGGCTATTGTTTACCCCTACAATTGATAGTTATTGGATTAATTAGCTCACTCCCTAAGATAAATGGTAGACTGATAAGTATCTGTACAGAATCAACAACTTGACCAAAGATGCTAACCTTACAAAAAAATTCTCACAATATACCCCCTTCGAAAATGGCTGAGTTATGTAGCTGTCATTGGTAATGCCCATATGCGATTAAATGTCAATCCTTATGGAAAACAATCGCCTACATGCTTAAGCCATGTTTCCTAGAAGAGAACTACCACAAATCTTTATTGTGCTGGTACATCCACAGGCCTTGTTTGGGTGTCAAAGGGGGTGCGAAGATCACACTCTTATCCATGCTTTATATGAACACCCAACACTCTGCCCATTATGGTCTGCTGTATTTCAGTTCATGTCCACATAGCTGGAGATTCAGCTGCCAAAAAGAATTCTAGTATTGCTCATTATACCCTGAGGAGACTCTGAGGTCCCATGTGCTTCTCCCAGAATACATCTATCTGGCAACAAGATACCCAATTGCAAAGCTGCCCTCATTTAATTTTAAATCCATTGATGGCAAATATACATCATGTCATAATTGCCTGCAGACCTGGATAACCTTTATAGGAAGAGGGTACTGGTATTTTATTCTTGGGTGCACTACTAATATAAATAATAATTAATGCCCAATTCATATTTTGACTTATTTCCAAATTATTCCCTAGATGGGGCTGCCTGTTAATTCCCCCAGTAGCTGAAAGCTCAGTAAGAGCAACATGTGATCAGTATTCCCTCTCAACCTTCACCTTCTGGTTTGACTCACTTTGTCGTACCTTCCTCATCTTGGAATTTTACTTAAATACATAATATATATGGATGTCCCAGAGATATTGCTTAAAGAAAAGGCCTACCTTTGGGTTATAGAAGATCCAGGTGATAAGATGCTTACATAGCCAGAAAGATGTAGAAACCAAATATTTCTGAGCTTCAGAAAAAATATCTATAAATTCATATGGAGCAACCATAAACCAAGAGTTTCTAGAGACACATCGGACAGAAGCAGTTAGATGGCCTAGGACTCCCCAGTCTTATAGGATACTACCATAGAGTGAAGCTAATGTTAATTGTAATTTCAAACACATTTTTAATATTATACCTACAACACTATATTTCCATGTTTACTCTTATTGAGGAAAAAGATATTTGGAGGTAGAAAATATGCAAAAGACTGATGTGTGGGGTAGCCGGAGCAGATATAGCTTTATTTTCAGTACAAGAGGAAGTTAGATCATATTGCTCTAACAACAGGACTTAAATGTTTTAATTACTAAAAGTAAGAGAAAGCAGGAACTCTTAGAATCCATTTAAAATACACTCTACTGAATTAGAAAGTACAAATAAACATGGGCCCTCATTCAATTGCAATTTGGCCAATTCAATAGGGGTCTAAATAAGCACATAACATATTTTTTTGAAATTTATTAAGGGTCTATAGTTAGGCTCTTTGAGCTTTCAGCTTGGTATCAACACCAATAAGGCATGCTGAATTTTACTGCAGTAATCCATGTTTGCAGAATTGCATCACAATATAATATCTAGTTGTGTTTTATGTTCTCAATCACCATATTCAAAAAGATGTTCACAAATAACATCAAATCCTTGCTCTAACTTATAGGTATTTGCTGTTAAAGTGATTTAATAAAGTGATTGAAAAACCTACCTTACCTGTACTTTCTGTTACCTTGTAGTCTTCAGTGGTAGTTAGGAGGTATGGTCTCTCTTTTGTGTATGCCCTTCAAAGGATAGAAAGCACAGCCAGATTTAAAAAAAAACTGTCCAATACTTGTTTCCCTTAGTGTTATTATAAAGCCAACTTGGGTACACATACCTGTCACAACCTGTATTTTGAATGGGGTATGATAAGAGCCTATTGCCCAAACCTCTCCCCACAGGTGTGACCGGTTCGTTTTACCTCTGTACAGCAGGAAGAACTTACAGCCCTTAGGTTAGACTGAGAGATGTCTGTGGACTTGTGTAGCATAAGGATCTTTCTAAGTTCTGAAAAGAACTTACCCCAGCAACCAGAATTCCCAACAACCATAACAAAATTCACACTTTAATTATGTGAACCAGTATAACATATTTATTACTGAAACCATCCGACATATTTATACCACATTCTTAGCAACAACAGACCAATCAATTAAAATGTGCATCTAAGGTTACACCCAATGGCCTTCTAGCTCACATTATCACTGATTACCCATTGTTTTCCTTTGCCACTGCTGTATTCTTGGTAGGGGGCAATTACATACAATAGGCATAGAGACACAACACAGACATACATCCTATCACTCACATCATGTTCATACGCACACCCCAACTATAAACATGGGTACAACAGTATGGGCCCAGTGGCACCCAGGCCGAGCAAGGAATAATACATAAATCACAACATCCCAAATGTTAACCCATCTCAGTGGGCCCCTTTCCCCTGGCACAATAAGCCTATCCTATAAGGCTGAGGGCATCAGTCTGTAAGGCATTGCACAGCTAGAGCCTTGGCATGCTACAGCCATGACAATACCTACTTATAAATACATAGACACACAATTATTTCTAATATTTGTTTAACCGCAAGGAGGGAAATCTATACTCTGCTGTTGAAGACTACAAGGAAATATAATTTACAGGTACTGTAAGTAAAAAAAATCTATTTTTTTTTACATCTTCTTAGCAATACAACATGACAGATATACAAAAAGCCACACTGAAAGGTGATCATGCTATCATGGGAACATAACATGTAACACCCTTTGTCTGAACACAACTTCATTATTGTGAACAACCGGTACACAATATTGTGTTTTTAGTGATGGTATGAATTTTAATGAGTTTTGATGGCTTTGGAAGTTTTTTCCAATCTGTTTATAATCCACCGGAATCATTTGTTTTATCCAGTTGGCAACTGTGAGCCCTGTGTTTGATCATTTTTAAGCTATGGAGAAACTAACAGATTTTTGTATCAATGCTGAATATTTCAAATACTGTTGAATAGATCTCTTCATATCGTTTCTCCTCATTTTATGGGTTAGGAGAAAATATAAGGATAATCATTTTATGCTGTCCATGAATCTGAGAATTGATGTTTGTATTGAATTCTGGAGGAAGCTTTAAGAGAACTTACTTTTCATGCTCCACTTCAATCCATTATAAATGCCTCTGCTAGACTCATCTTCCGTACACAACGTTCAGTCTCAGCATCACCCCTCTGTCAATCTCTCCACTGGCTTCCCATAGCCTCCAGAATAAAATTTAAAATCATGACCCTAACTTACAAAGCCCTCAACAATAACACTCCCCCTTACATCTCTGCTCTCGTCTCCAAATACTCCCCCACCCGCCCTCTTCGTTCTGCTAATGACCTTCTTCTTTCTACAACTCTTGTCACCTCCTCTCACTCCTGCCTCCAGGACTTTTTTTGTGCTGTCCCTAGTCTCTGGAACTCCTTGCCTCACTCCACCAGATTATCCACTCGCCTCAAAACATTTAAAACCTCACTTAAAATGCATCTCTTTAAAGAAGCGTATCACCTTCCACCCTAACATGCTTATCACCTCTCTCATCCTCTTTTACCACTCACTATACCTTAGATTGTAAGTCTGCAAGTTTCTACCCTAAGTACTTTGGGAATGCACCATGGACATTGGATTCCTAGCTCAAAGACAGGGCCCTCCTTGCTTTGCTGTATGTTAATTTGTATTTATCTTTGTCTGAACTTAACTTATGTACAGCGCTACGGAATATGTTGGAGCATTATAAATGAACTATAATAATAATGCTGTTGTTGAAAGGGTTTTCCACAAACTGACACCTGCATTTCTTCCGATCTGTGGGCAGCCATTATTGCTGATGTAAACACTGTCTCCAACATCAAACACTTTAAATGAAGAGTAGATCAAAGGGAGGACAAATGAGTCCTGGCAAAAACATTTACAGCCTTATTAAATTGTGATTTGGACAATTGAATAGGGCTCTATATAAGCACACAGCATATTTTTTTTAAAGAAGTTTTTAGTTAGTGAACTTCTATCCAAAAGCAAGGTCTTCACTAACTAAAAACTTTTGTAAAAAACATATGCTCTGTGCTCGTATAGAGCCCTATTCAATTGGCCGAATTGCAATTTAATAAGGCTGTTAATTCCCAGTTGGGAAACTGACTCTTCACTAATGAACAATGTTGCGCTGATGAAACTTTTTAGGATAATATTCTCTGCTGCCTGTTTATGTAAAAATGTTCCCAACGCAGGTACATGCACTTTAATGGTTTTTGTCTTCAATCCTTTGTCAATATGTTTTTTAACTCTGGAACACATACTTATCTTAGATTTAAAATGTTTTATTCATACAACATTAAAAAGAGCTTCCATGCTCTAACATATAGCATAGAAGACTCTTTCTTCCGGCTGTGCAGTATTTCCATCACTGTGTCTGTTAATTTTGAATCCTTTCTTCATCTTCTTTCCAAATCCAAATAATTCAATTTTAGTGCTTCCAACTGTGGATACAGCATTGAGCATTAATGCAGTAAGTCTTCCCGTACTGGAAAAAGTATGTGTTATTCATTTGCTACTAGCGACTTTCCCGTCAAAAAATTACGGCAATAAGATTGTAAGGCAGGTAATGTTTGTGTGCAAAATTTTGTTGGTGTTTTAAGGTCCTTCGGCGCTCATTGCGAACCTCGCGCTGAGCGCCTTCGGCGCTCATTGCAAGGCTCTTGGTTGTTTGTGTGCTATGAGCAGTGTTGGTGTTTTTTTTAGGTATGGCAATGAATAATTAATAAAATAAGAAATTAATATGCTTTACCTATTGTGAAGTAATATATGCAGGAAGCATTGTGTTGAAGAGCTGGCAATCTGTTTTCATGTTGCTGCAGCATTAGTGCTGTGGAGCTGCTGTGTAAGCGTCATGAATGTGTGCAGTGTAATAGTGTGCGTGCGCGAGGAAAATCCGTTAGGGTAGCTGTGTACTTCCGGATTGTATAAGTTATTGTTCTAAAATGGCGCCTAATGTGTGGTATGCGGCTATGGCTGATTTAGCGTCCTTGTTTCCGACTTTTTAGGAAAATCCGTAGGTGTTTGGTGGTGTTTTGCGTGTTTAGGGTCCTTTAGCCTCGTTTTCGTTTTGTTCGGCGGCCATCTTTTCTCTCGCTTAGGTGAATTTTGAGTGTCTAAACTCTTTTATTTGGAGTTAAATTGAGGTCCTGGGTGCCCCCCTTGCTGTAGGTAAGCTTTTTATGTATTTGTTGTGTGTATTTATTGTGTTTTTTATGTTTTCATGTGCGCGGGTTTCAGCCGTTTTTGGGAGGTCGTAATGGGTCTCGTATTTTGCTTTCGTAACTCCGTAAATTTTGTGAGCTCTGCAGTTGCTGGCAAGGAGCTTTGTTGGATTATTTGCCTATGTTTTTCTGCTATTAGTAGGGATTGCATGAGCCTCAGGATCTGTAATGCTTTATCAAAGCTGCAAATGAAGTCTCACAAAATACAAATAAAAATGTTTTGTTTTTTTTAATAACATGCTTATTTCCATTCTTTGGCTCTAGTAATAAGCTACTCATGTACTTACCGTATTTAAGCAAATGTAGTGCGCCATCGAATCTAATGCGCACCCCAAGTTTAGTACCCATGAATCCAAACATTTTTTTGCTGGCAAATGTAATGCGCATTTGTCATTTGTACAAGAACTCTCTTCCAGCTTGTCTGTTTCAATTTTTTTCAGCAGAAAGAATAACTTTGCGTTTGAATTTTGCATCACAGGACATCCTTTTCTGTTTCTCAGACATTTTGGGGTACATTTTTGTAGACAATAGTACCACAAAAAGCTGCAGTAAACAATAGAGCTAAATTACTGGCAACTCAAATGAACATTTGCCTAGCAACAATATTCTTTATTACACTGTATTTCCTTTTTTTTCTTTTCTTCTTTTTCTTTATGCTTTTGTGTGCCAGGTTCTGTGTGTCAGTATGCTGGGGCTCTCTGGGTGCCAGGCTCTGCGTGGGGCTCTCTGGGTGCCAGGCTCTGCGCGGGGCTCTCTGGGTGCCAGGCTCTGCGCGGGGCTCTCTGGGTGCCAGGCTCTGCGCGGGGCTCTCTGGGTGCCAGGCTCTGCGCGGGGCTCTCTGGGTGCCAGGCTCTGCGCGGGGCTCTCTGGGTGCCAGGCTCTGCGCGGGGCTCTCTGGGTGCCAGGCTCTGCGTGGGGCTCTCTGGGTGCCAGGCTCTGCGTGGGGCTCTCGGTGCATTAATGTTATCGATGGCACTAGATTCATTGTTAACCCCGAAAACATTGAATCTAGTGTGCCATCGATTCTAATGTGCACTCCAACTTTAGGACTCGATTTTTAACGAAAAAGGTGCGCATTAGATTTGAGTAAATACGGTATATTTTCTAGTAAGTTTGGCTGTGATTAGCAGCAAATACCAATGGAGAACTGCTAGAACATGTGTTTATTGTCCAAGCAATAAAGGAAATAGTTTTGCCTTTTTAGGACTGTTACTAATTGCACTTCAGAGGAGTAGTTACTAGAACTTTCAAAATTTCTTTCATTTTTTCAGACTGCATATTACTTGTATCTTGGAAAATAAAGGCTTTGTAATTTGTAATAAATTTACATGGGGAAATAATTGTCCATTTAATATATACAAGCAGTAGTTTCCATGCCAAATTTGATTACTAATTTCACGAAAATAGACTATTATGCAGGTTCCTGTCTCAAGTGATTTTATATGGAGAGGCCATAAAACTCAAACATATCTCTTACTTTGAACAACTAAAAATAGTCAGCATGAAAGGGAAGGACGTCATTCTGGGTAGCCCTGAGAAATCAGGAGGTTGCAATGCCTTTAGCCTCCTTCCCAACCAATTGCTCTATGAGCATGTTCGCCCCTTGTAATGAATGACCGTGGGCACTACTATCCTCCCTCACCGTACCATTTGTTATACAGTAATGAAATCACATACACTCTCTTCTTTTTTGCCACTCTTTAAATAAATACTTTAAAAAAACGCTTCTCTGAACTATAACGCTGATGGTTACGAAATAGGATGTGGACCCATTGAGAAGAGTTAGAGAAAGACAGGATGTGGACCATGCCCTACACTGGTGCCCAGATCCAGTTAGGAGTAGGAGAATCCAATTCTGGTCCAGTGTAATGGGTTGGTGGCAGGCATTAGGGCTGTGGGCACTTGCTAGCTAGGGACTGGCTGCAAAGCTAATAATGTGTCCTTTTATGGTCGTTTTCATGCCACAAATCCCACAGACTGCATTGCTAAACTCACAAATTAGTTTTCAGTGCCAAATGGAAGGACCATATAGTGGAACCTCTATACTGATCCGTCACTATATTCGTCAAATAAAATATTAGTCAAAATAAATGCTCATACATTCATTCAAAAATTCAATATTGGTCACAAAATTTTAAAAAAAGGACACAATGTTGCTAGGATATCATCGGGAAAGGGACAAAAAAAAGGCATCAGTCACCAGAATTAGAGTTACCTGGTGTTTTATAGGAAGGTGACTCCCCTTCTAAACAATAATTCCTTTGATCCTCTTCAACTTCTGCCATCATCACTCCTTAATAAAGGTAAAGTTCTGGCTACATTTTTCTTTATTTAGTTATTTAGCAGATTTGGGGTGGGAACGTATTATCCCAATTTTAGTAAATTCCTTTGGAAAATATTGATTCTATATTAGTCCAAATCAGGGATTAATTATGAATATAAAGGTTCCACTATTCGCTGCTTTACCACAGTGAACACCCTACATCTGCGATATATCCCTCCTGTGCTTTGCTCCCTATATCTTAAATTCTTTTTTCAGCACCTCCTCCCTGAAAGTACAACTACTATACAAATTTAAAAAATACATACTTTGTAGAAAAATCCTAAACGTGGGCTCTAAACTTTACTCATGACTCCTAAATGTTTTTAGGAAATATATTCTGTCAACAAATTCACTGGCTCCTAGAAATTCTACCCGGGTCCTAACTGCTGAGATATGTACTGTATTTTGTGCTAATTAGGAAGTTGCAATTCTATCGAACAAGTAATGAACATCATTTTAAAGTGTATGGATATGTGCATATATACAATTTAGAGCACATATATCAATAAAATGCTTCTTATAGAGTAAAA
Source organism: Discoglossus pictus (assembly GCA_027410445.1). Classification (NCBI taxonomy): domain Eukaryota; kingdom Metazoa; phylum Chordata; class Amphibia; order Anura; family Alytidae; genus Discoglossus; species Discoglossus pictus. Next base: position 66,051,524 of record CM050175.1, on the reverse strand, counting down.
AATAAAACTATAATGAAATAATCACATGGGATAAAAGCATACTTCCCTGAGATGAATAGCAACGAGTCATTTTGGAGTAAATGGGTTCTTCAGTCTTGAAAAGTGAAGTGATGATCTGCAGATAGACCAAAAGAGGTCATACAGAATCCAAACAAAACATTTGCACAGAATAATGACTTCCCAACGCCGCTCAGTGCATATTACATTGCGCACCTTTCCACTCCTCCCATGTAGTCTCTAACCAAGTCATCTTTAAAGATCATACCCAGAACATGAAGGTTTCTCACACATGACACAACTCTAATTTATTCTCTCATCATCTCATCTGTCAAAACTCTTGTTTGACTTTAACAATCTATATTTAATAGCATCTAAATGGACAACGATATTGTACAATTTAAATCTGTGAATAAATAAATGTTATAAACTGAATGTTGCTACGGTAAGCCTATATTGAAGTTTACAATTTCAGTCAGCTTTTCTGATCCGCCTGATATCTCCTTCTAATGGGCTGATTATTGTCAGTAATTGCTACATCAATTTATCCTTTAGGATTCTGAAAGCACTTTTCAGGTAATGCCATGTGAAAGTGAAAAGCTGAGCATGATTAGAGTCTGGGAAGTAACTATTCTGATTAAAGGGCCATTTACATCATTGTAAATGTTTTTCATGGTGTGAAAGAGCACACAATTCTATGTTAAAATTATCTATTTGTCAATTACACTAATAACAGCTAAAATATCTAAAGTTTTAAGTCTGGTTATAAACACAGTCTATTCTGCCTACTGGCTGTTGCATGAATAATAACAGATAGCCAAGCCGTGTGAGGACTCAGGACAGCACTGACCAGTTAACCCATAACTAACCTGTTTAGGTGAATCCAGCATGCCATGCTTAGCACAGATTAATTTGTTATGGGTTTAACGGTTTGTTTTTTTCTTTTGCTCACTACGCTAAGCTGAAGCTGTGGGTCTGGCAGAGGACAGTCTGTTATACATGTAAACACAAAATTTACTTTATTGATTTCTCAGTGAAAAATGCCCATATTTCAAAAAGTATTTCAACATGTTTTTAGGAGATCTTTACTGTAATCCAAATTGTGCTGAATTAGGTGGTCCTTTAAGTTAATTATTTTATTCCATAGGGTCTTTTCAGTTTCACATGGTTTTAGATTGCAGAACAACACAGTCATTTGCCCCTGTTGTAATTAGCAATTATTTGCAATAATCACCCATCAATGTAGGATTTCAGACTATGACTGGATGGGTCAGACAGGCTGACTGATTGCAATGTATGTTTACTGTAAGAAAATATTTTTAATAACATTAAATTCATAAAGTACAGTACTTGTTATTGGCTGTTATTTTCACAATATACCATATTTGGAACCCCTCTGTGTCCCTATAACTGCTCCTTAATGTGTAGTTTTGACTTTGAAACGTCACTCTAGAAATAAATTAAAAATATGCAATAATTTAAACAGAAAATGAAGAAACAAAACGTGTGAACAGTTATCTTGCACAACTTACATTTACTAACACACACATATATATATATATGAGTGAGGTAGCCGTGAGTGTCCAGTAATATAGATGAATAGTCAGAGTATTTCAGTATATAGTGAATAGCGACAGGGTTTCAAGAGATGAACCTCTCTTTATCAAGCTTTTGACATATATATATACACTAGGGTATTGCCCGTCAAAAAATGACGGCAATGAGATGTGTATGTTTTAAAAGTTGTTTAGTTATTAATATACATATGGAATTGTAAGGTAGCTAATGTTGTTTTCTGTGTACTACTGAAATATAGAATACAAATTAATAAATGAATTTACGTATTTTTATGCATTGTGTTGAAGAGCTGGCAATCTGTGTTGATGTTGCTGCAGCATTAGTGGTGTGGAGGTGCTGTGTAAGCGCGCTGACTGTGTGCAGTGTAATAGTGTGCGTGCGCGATCCGAAACCATTAACGTAGCTGTGTACTTCTGCATTATCCTAAAATGGCGGATAATGTGTGGTATGCGTCTTAGCGGATTATCGGTACGTGTTTTCCGTGGTTATAGTGCTGTAGCCTCGTTTTCGTTTTGTTCATCCAGCATTTTTTCTGCGGCGCTCATTGCCAAAGTACTACGGTTTAACGGCTCGCCTCGCTGCGCAAGGCTCGCCGGGCGATGATCGCCTGCGGCGCTCATCGCTAAGCCCGCTAAAGTACTACGGTTTAACAGTATATATAGTGAAACGGTCAAATGACGGTCAATAAGAATTAAATGTTGTGAAATTTGTTTGCCACACAACATGACTCAGCTACATTTGTCCCTTTTTTTTTTTCTTAAAAGAAATACAAATTCTTTTTTTTTTATTTTTTTTTTGTAACTTGCAATTTATATTTCATCAAATGCGTTGGTTTAGGCGGGAAATCCGATGTTGCGCGAGACAAAGGCGTTAAATCTGTGTTAATGCGTAAATCTGTAATTGCGTTTCGTAAAATGTACTCGCTACTGTCTTTTTACTCACTGCGCGGTTAATCTGCATCCTTTATCTCATTGTTTTTCAAACACATACGTCTGTGGCTGTGTTTTACGCAGTTCGTAGTAGTATAGCCTCGTTTTTATTTTTTCGGCGGCCATTTTTTTCTCGCTTAGCCGATTTTCGATCTTTGTAACTCGGCTAAATCGCTGTAAATTGGAGTTCCAACTCACTCCCAGACGTCCTGCCTGGTTCCCTATGCTGTAAGTGACCTTTATTTTATTTTTTAGTGTGTATTTAGTGTTTTTTTTAGTGCTTTGGTTCCGCCGCTTATCTCGTAATTTTTTTCATCTCGTATTTTTTTTCTAAGTGCTACGGTTTAACGGCTCGCCTCGCTATGCGAGGCTTGCCTGCAATGAGCGCCTGTGGCGCTCATTGCCAAAGTGCTACGATTTAACGGCTCGCCGCGCAAGGCTCTCCTGCAATGAGCGTCTGTGGCACTCATTTCCAAAGTGCTACAATTTAACTGCGCGAGGCTCGCCAGGCGATGAGCGCCTGTGGCGCTCATCGCTAAGTCGTACGCACTACGCAACGCAGCGTGACGACGAATCGTAGTTAGACAATTATAATATGTGAGATATATATATATATATATATATATATATATATATATATATATATATATATATATATATATATATATATATAAAATGGGGTTATGAATTGAAGAGCGAAGCATTTGTGGGTACATTTGCATGTCCCTGCTAAGCTTTCCAGAGTGCAATGTAATAACTGTATTTCTCAAAATTCTGAACTGGAAATAAGTTTGTTAACTTGTTTTAGACATTCAGATGTGAACACAAATTGACTATATATATATATATATATATATATATATATATATATATATATATATACACATACACACACACAGTGGACCTTTGGTACTTGACTACCTCGAAACTAGTCAATTTCAGTATTCAATGCATCTGAATGAGCAAAAAACCTTGGTACTTGTGATTGCTAAAGACAAAATTACATTTTCAATTGGCCAGGCCCGCAAGCTAGGCGTCGGTCGCGAGAACTGGAAACCATGGTATAGGACACAATCCCGTAAAAAAAAATATTGGAGCACTTTAAAAAGCAAACATAATATCAATCCAGCACTGTAAATGATGGGGAACACGATGGGTGACATTAGAATTAAAAGCACAACATTCTCAAGCTTGCACATCGCCAAAATACAATACTTTATATCATGTTTAATTTCCGTTAAAAGGCCTATGGGCTTGAATGACCTCCAACCCCGTAACCCGTTATTCAAGCCCCTAGGACTTCAATGAAATATGGAGATGGATTCCAAAGTCCTACGGGCTTGGAGGTTGAAACCTGTATGACTTTGGACAGAAAATAAACATGAAATAAAGTATTATATTTTGGTGATGTGCGAGCTTGAGAATGTTGTGCCTTTAATTCTAATGTCACGCATTGTGTTCCCATCATTTACAGTGCTGTAGTGGATTTATATTTGCATTTAAAGTGCTCTGATTTGTCAGTAAGCCCTTTGCGAGACCTCCTTGGTCCCAGTAACCTTTGGTTCGATTTTTGCCATTTGCAGGCTTGACGGAGGGGAAATCGGAGCACTTGAATATCGATTTGTGATTTTAGGACTGCAGCTCTTGCGGACGTGAAAGATCAATGGCTTGGAGGGAAGTAACTTGTGATTTTAAGAATTGCAACAAGTAACCCGATCGGAGCCCGCTATGGAGGCATTTGAATAGCTAAGTAACTTGCGATCTCCACTTGTGAGCCCGGATCTCTAAAAAGCAGTAATTGAATGAGGCCCTAGGTGGCACAGCCAAGATTTTTATGAATTTCTTGTAAGTGTAAAGCTTATCGTCTGCCAGTACCCTAATCCTGAAGCTAGGAAATTAACTAACATCTCAGCCGATGGCCGCCACTGCTGGAGGTCAGCTAAGAGGAAAGGTCATAAATACATATGTGTGCTGCATCCTATCCTTGTAACCACCACTGTCATTAGCAGTCCCACTTATTTTCAATGCCTCCAATGATAAACAATAGTAAGAGTCTGTTTCCATATCTCTGACATTGCCCTTTTCCCAGCAGTGGGTGTTATTTACGATTTAAACTCTTATTTGTTTATCATTAATGCACACTTATGAAGCTGCACTGCATTGCCACAAAGATTCAGCCCAATATGATTAATCTGTCAGAAATAAAGCCTGTTCTGCTCCCACCATTACCACTGGACACACAGCACAGGGTCAGTAACCAAGTACACAAAGGTCAGGAATGTAAGTCCAACACTGGCATTAAATCTGCCCTATGCATTAAACCAATGACCACGCCTTCCATGCAACTTCGACCGCTGATTGGCTAGCAGTGGTGAGTCGCTGTTTTGTGATTGGTCTGCTAAACCATAGGTCAAAGAGGGAATTTAAAAAAAAAAAATTGACTGTGTTTGGCGCTCGGTGATTCAAACCCACGGGAGGTGCGCGGGACTGTCACCGGCCTAACGCCCGAGAGCAGCGGGTAACCGAGCAGGGAGTAGTGCTGGATCAAGGGTGAGTGTGGTGTGCCTGCTGGGACCCTGCAGGGGGAGGAGAGACATGGACGATTGCTTTATAGACCTTGTGTATAGACGTGTGTCATATATATATATATATATATATATATATATATATATAATGTGTGTGTGTAAAGGAGGGAACATCCAGACTCCCTAACACTAGCTATATAATATGCCTGAGAATGGACTCCCTCCTTACAACCTACAGAATGAAGGTGGCTTTCAAGCTGTATATATTCTTTAAGTCACAATTATATTGATATATAAGAACCCTAAGTGCAATGATTTGGCTCTAAAGCTATATATATATATATAATATCTCACACATATGTCTATCCCTGGTAATGTAAACAAGTGAATGTACATGTCCGGCCTCGGTATAGATCCCCGAGCTCCCCTATTACTCCACATATACGGGTCTTCTAACACCTCTACATGTCATTGGAAGCAATGTATAATGAGCTTCTCCTACTTATTTAGGGATTACCTCACAGGGTGGGTCCATTTCCTAATACCCAGTAGCCCCTGGGGGTTCCTTTTAACCCTTTCACTGCCACAGTAACGTTAAGCCGCTCGGATACACCGGTCAAGGTATAAGTAACCCTCCCGGTGCTTACACGGCTGGTTATTACGCGCGCTCCGTCTTTTTACTTCCCGCGCCAATTTTTTGAGATTTGAAACAGGACACGAATCTTAACGTCTCTTCCGGTTTTCCAGTGACAAATCTCCGCCCAGGTCACGCTCAGTGATTGGTCCAGAGAGTGATTTGGGGGCGGTGCTGTGGGTTAGTGTGTTACTGCCCAGCAGTTAATATGATCAGGTTTGGTTGCAGAGCACAGGTATTTGATTCCATCCCATTGGCCCAAAGTGAAATGGTTTAATCACTTAGGGCCTCATTCAATTGCAATTTGGCCAATGGAATAGGGCTCTAAATAAGCACATAACATATTTTTTAAAGAAGTTTTTAGTTAGTGAAAACATTGCTTTTGGTTAGATGTTTACTAACTAAAAACTTCTTTAAAAAATATGTTATGTGCTTATTTAGAGCCCTATTCCATTGTCCAAATTGCAATTGAATGAGGCCTATGTAATAATGAAGGGCCAGCTTGTGAACCAGATGTGTGGAGTGACTTATACAGTATTTGCAGTGCTTTTATTTAATGACTAGTTAGATATTGGTGTCATAAACAACAAGCGTAAAAGGAGAACCAATTTGTTTCTTTTTCCTTGTAGGATATTGTGTGCGAATATTACCTGGCTGCATGAAGGCGCTGTAATAGTACGGAAACATGGAGACTGACCAGAAGGTTTGTACAATACTTGTCATTGTAGGTGTAAATTATTTATTTATATATATATATATATATATATATATATATATATATATATATATATATATATATACACCACATCATTATTTATCATAGGGTGTGATAGAATCCCTTCACTACACAGACTACAGTAAATAAATAGTACATTTGAATGACTAAAATAAGTTCAAAACTGTTATTTCCTGCTCAGATTTCCAAGAAATACAGTTATTACAATGCTTTCTGGGAACCGGGCAAGGGACATGCATGAGCCCACAAAGACTTCATTCTTTAATCCAATACCATTTTAAACATGGCTCCTTTTTAAGCATTTGTCAGCTCTATTACATAGCTTTATGGCATATAATAATAGGAGGGTTATGCAGTGTTAGGAGACCTGGGGCCTCATTCAAATGCAATTTGGCCAATTGAATAGGGCACAGAGCATATTTGTTTTAAAGAAGTTTTTAGTTGGTGAAGACCTTGCTTTTAAATAGAAGTTGATGAACTAAAAACTTCTGTAAAAAAAAAATGCTTTGTGCTTATATAGAGCCCTATTCAATTGGCTAAATCACATTTGAATGAGGCCCTGTATTCACAGACAGCTGTTTCCGGCTTAAACGGATCACATCAGTGTGGGGCTGGTACCTTACTCATGCTATAGCTTTGTCGGAAGGCTATGAACCAAATCATCATCTTATGGTGGGCAAAAGAGCGACGGAAGCCTCCACTGTACTGAAAATAAATAGTACATTTGTGTTCACATTTAAGTTTCTAAAATAGATATAACCAGTTAATCTTTTATTTATTTTTACAGGAAAATAATGTATTCAATCCAAATAGAAGAGTGTCTAGATCGCCCACACAACAGAAGACAGTATTAGGAGAGATCCATCCAGCAGGTGCCAATTTAAAAACTCCAACAAAGCCTAATGAGGCCTCCGATGACGATCCGTGGACCCCAACATCCAACCTTAAAATGCTGATCAGTGCTGCTAGTCCTGAGATCAGAAATAGGGAGCGGGGCTTGCTGGAGGTAACATATCCTTCTCACTATGCTGTGACAATAATACAATGAGACTGAGAGCTTCAGCTGTTGTTTGACATACGTTCAGCAGTGTTTGTGCATCTGGTTACCACCTGTCACCAGACCATGCAAAAACAACTGTGCCTGCGTCATGAGTAACAAAACAAAAACACATTTTGTGGGATGGAAAAATCACGATTATTGTACAGATAAAAAGTAAACATAAACGCATAATGATTACAATTAAATTTTTCCTCTTTTGAGACAATTGTCAGTATTTCAATTGTGTGTTTTTTCTGTTTGCCTTCCTCTGGGTCAATAAACAATTCATTAACATATTACAAAGGTCAGAGGAGATCTAACTTGATGGACTAAAAATCTTTTTCCAACCTCAATTACTATGTAATTATTAAATAATTAGTTACTATTAAAAACATTTTAGTAGAAGTGTTGGATAACTGCGCTTAATTTATGCTCAAAATTCCAAACGGTTATCTGAAAAAATCGTCCCATTTTTCCTAATAAATGTATCTTCCATTAATGACATTCTCCCCCTTCTGGATCACTACCTTGTCGTGGTGAAGGGGCTTGTGTTCCTCAAAGAAGCTGTGAGCTATAACATGTAGCATCACCCAAGAGGGCCAGGTCATAGCAGAGAGGCCAGACAAATCACGGTCCACTGCAGAAGGAAGAAGGAACTGGCAACCCACTCCAGTATGTGCCTGATCCGCTGTGTACATATGGTCACAGAGAGTCGGACACAATTAAAGGCCTTGACAACAACTTGCAGTGGGGGGGTGATGAACCGCACGAGTATGCCCACTTTGCGTAGATCATATTAACACAAAATTGTGTGACTATTATTTATTAATCTGGGCATGCCCTTGTAGTGTATTATACAAATAAAACATAATAATAGTCATCCCCCATTGTGAGAGATAAATATTTACGGCAGATAAAGGTATTACTTTTCATGTAATTTATGTATAAAATACCCAACTTTCAAGCTCAATTATTGAACACTTCTATTCAAAAATGTTTGTAACAACCAATTGTAATTTATATTTATTTATGTGTACTTTTTACATGCAATATCAGATACCTTTGCTGAGTCACTAAAATGCTATATATATATATATATATATATATATATATATATATATATATATATCCTTTTTCTAAAGAGTAATGAATATGCCAAAACCTATTTATTGTGGCATAATCTTCATCTTCTGTCATATTTAGTATTGTCCTTTAATTCCTTTTCTTGATTGTACACCTCTGCAGAATGTATTAGTGTGTTCTGTTAATAGTGATTTAAAAGTGCATGTCAGAAAATAAGGCTAATACATATAAGGAAAGTGACTGAAATATATTGCGGCCTGCAAAAGTGGGAAGTAAAAAGCCACATTTGTCTAAGTTTCCGTTTATGTTGCAACTTTACTTAAGACGTCCCTAAAGTGCTGTCTTTAACACTTACGATTTTATTTTAAAAAGGATGTCTTAATTAAATTACAGGAGCATCTTTCTGGTGATGAACTTGAAAAAGCTCTTCCGAGTCGTAAAGAAAAGAGTTTGGGGTTGTTGTGCCATAAATTTTTAGCTCGGTATCCAAAATATCCTAATCCTGCACTGAACAATAGTATATGTTTGGATGAAGTGGCAGAAGAACTAAGTGAGTAATTCAACGTTTCCTAAGACAATTATTTAACTGGATTTTTTTTTCAATTTACTGGTATGTACTTACAGGCAGCAGATTCACTGCATAAATATGTGTGTTTTTATTTATTTTCCCTCTTTTTAAAGCAGTTCTAAATGAGATTTTGGCGCAGAGTCTCATTCTTTCACATGATCATGGTTCTATTAGCCTACAATAATCAAAGGAGTTATCTTCAGTGAAATGGGTTGGCTTTATAGATTAGGATTAATAGGCTCTTCCATTTTGTCATTATCTAGTAAGGTATTAAGTGAATTCGTTGATGTTCTGCCATCCTTTAAAGGGTTGTGTTTTTTGTTTTGGCTTTTTTTTTTTTCTGAAACTCAGGAGCTAACCAAGTTAGTTAGGAACCATCTAGCCATCCATTTTTTATAGCATCAATTATATATAAAATTGTATTTATAATAACTAAATAGTTAGGCTCCTTCTGGATTGCTACCATGTCGTAGTAAAGGGGCTTGTGTACCTCAATAAAGCTGTGAGCTATACCATGTAGGGTCACCCAAGATGGGCAGGTCATAGTAGAGATGTCAAAATGTGGTCCACTGGAGAAAGAACAGGCAGCCCACTCCAGTAACTTTGCCATGAACCTTATAGATGAGCACGACCAGAGACATAATGATTGTGTCTGGTGTGTTGTGGTCCATAGGGCCACGGAGAGTCGGACGCAACTGAATGACATGACCACAACACAGTTAGGAAAATTTGTAGCATCCGTATTTCTCTGGCTCCAGGGGTATGTCAAGCTTTGAGTTAAGTGCTTGAAGTATAGAGTAAAGCTGAATAGGTGGTACTTGATCTTATTTTTATATATATATATATATATATATATATATATAAATATAAATAAAAGGGAAGTAGCTCTTGAAGGCATGATGCTTTGTTATTATTTGGATGGTAACAATACCATTAAGACAGCTGTTTTTATGCTCGCTTAGCAAGGCCACCCAGCTTGCACTTATTAGAATCAAATATTGCTACTTGCAGTGTGAACCACAGGAAGGGCGCTAATTAGTACCTAGCACTCCTGATTGCTGAACACACTTCCGTGTGAAAATCCCCACTTTCAAATGGGTCTCTGATTGACATTAACAGCCCAGATGGAAAGAACCAGAACACAATGACTAGGTGGCACTGCTGCGTTATGGGTTGTCATATTCAAATGTATTAGCAGTGTTCGAACAGCTGTAAAGCTATTGTATTGTTAATGGCACCCTGCAAACACAAGTTGCAGGATTTTTATATTGTAGATCGTTTGAGGAAGGAATTATTTTCAACATCTCCTCTTCCTTTTCCTCCACATATTATTACAGATAATATTATAAATGTTGTTGTATTCATTTTTTTTTTTTCTTCTGAAAAATGTTCCCATTTAAGTGTCGTTATTTTAATATAGGGGCCTACAGTGGCACTTTAAAGGAACATTAAGGTTTTTAGGTTATTAAATTACACATCTTAAGCATTTATATTCATTTATTTTTTGGGGGGTAAAGCTGATGTTCAGTGGTGTACACCTACCCTTTAGCACCATTGTAATTTTGTTTATTATCAGAATAGGTCTAATGAATAACTCTTCAATACACATAAAGCAGTGGTTATCCAGTACAGTATTATTTACCCATTTCGCAAGATTGTCTCTTAAAAGGAGACTCATCTCTTTTTTTTTTTTTTTTTTTTTTTTTTTTGTTTCCTCTTTCTTCTGTCTTGTAGATGTGGAACGCAGGCGCATATACGACATTGTGAATGTGCTGGAGAGTTTGCACATGGTCAGTCGCCTGGCCAAGAACAAATATATCTGGCACGGCAGGTTAAACCTAAGCAAAACATTTGACGCACTGAAAAAAGTTGGTGAGGATAATAAATATGCGGAGCAAATTGTCCAGATCAGGAAGCGAGAGCAGGAGGAGTCTGATACTCCAGAGGATGGGGGTAGTGACGCCTCAAGATCAACAGTAAAGCATACAGATGTCAGCTTTGTGGAGCTTCCTGGACTTGAGTTCAGAGCAGGTAGGTCATATGCTACTGTTATACCTTTCCCTTGTTGTTGTTTTTTTATTAAAACTAGCTTTATGGCTTTTTATTTGCTTACGTATGCTCTTGGTCGTTTTTTTTTTTTAAGGAATGTTTATTTCTCTCCCTTAATATCTGTACTTCTATTATCTGCGCAGCTTCTGTTAACAGCAGAAATGAAAAATCTCTTCGAGTGATGAGTCAAAGGTTTGTGATGTTGTTTCTCGTATCAAAGCCTCAGACTGTGAGCTTGGAAGTTGCTGCTAAAATTTTAATAGGAGAGGACCAGCTAGAGGATTTAGATAAAAGCAAATTTAAAAGTGAGTATCTTGATGGTAAATTGGATTACTTTTGTTAGAGAATTTATTAGGAGTGTTCTCTGGCACTGAAAAAAGCAATGTGATCTATGAGGTTTTCCTATTTTAAGTTGGTTTGTTGTGTCATTGATCGCACTTTTTTTAGCATTGTTTTAAATTATACAAAGCTCACATATCAGTAGGCAATTTTGTATGTGTGTATGCTACTGACCATATTGTTTTGTCTATGTAATTATATTTTTCATACTACAATTCTACAAAGTTAATATTTGAGTTTGTATTAAAATTACTTCCTGTCCAAAAATTATATTAATTGGTACTTAAAGTAAGTAACTAGTGTTTGATAGTTACTGAAATGTACATGTTGCATATCGAGAATGGTACATGGTTTTATAATTGTGGTTAGGGCACTATCTTTTCTATAAATATGTCTGTTTTGTTTTTTTTTTTTTTGTTTTCTTTATTATAAAATGTTTTAAAAATCATTCAAAATAAATAAAACCAATTGTAAAAGAAAAAGGGAAGAAGCAGGTTTTCAACCCAGAACAGGTTTTATGCCCACTATACCAGATCACTGCATGAAAGGTAGTGAGTATAGGACTCCATAAGTTGCATCATTGATTATGCAGTTCATTGTGAGAGGGCTGCAGGAGCTATAGAAGATCAAACTAAAAATGACAATGTCAATTGTTGATTAAGTTAAAAAAAAAAAAAAAAAAAAAATCCAGATTTTTCACTTTGATGGTGTAGAGCGCATATGTTGATTTCACTGACCCTTTTTAACATAATTTAAAGAATGTAAATGTTACATATCACCGTTGCATTATGTATGACCATGGGTTCCACAAGTAAATTGCCCCCAAAAGATTTTTTTTTTTTTTTATGGAAACCTTTTGTGTGCAACAGCACCTGCCGCAGTTGTGGGGAAGAGCCTTCGGCTTTTGATGATGGATTGTGATGTTAGTTTGGAAATACTGGCTTAGATTATAATTGTTTTCTCAAGGCACTTGCCGAGACAAGAATCCAGCTAGTCACCTGATTCAGCCACACCCTCTCCTTACTGAAAACAATGTGTTTGCTTCTTTTTCTCCCCCCAGCAAAAATTAGACGTTTATATGACATAGCCAATGTCCTGAGTAGTCTTGATCTTATAAAGAAGGTTCATGTAACCGAAGAAAAAGGACGAAAGCCAGCATTCCAGTGGACTGGACCAGAAACGTTTACAGATGAACAAGGTTAGTCTGCTTTCATTTAGAATAAAAAATACATTGTAGATAGTTGCTGGATCTAAGCTTTAAAGGCTTTTGTTCAGTAGCGCTGTTAATACCACATGACCTTTCCAGCAGATTTAGTGGCAGAACTGCTGTGTGAACATCTTGTGATACAGATGAGACTCCTTGTATTGATCTGGGTTTTTGTTTCCACAGAGGAAAATCACTTGGCCAGCCCTACTTTACAGACAGCTGTAGCTATCGACCTGAGATCCCCAAAAGAACAATGTGCCAAAAATCTCTTTGCTTCACGTGGCAAGAACTTCACCCGTCATCCGTCTCTTGTGAAGCTAGCCAAGAGTATTGAGAACGACAGGAGGAAAATCAACTCTGCTCCCACCAGCCCTGTTAAGTCAGGTAACTATTTAAGATGAACAGTATCTGTGTCCTTCCCAGCAAGATTCAGGTGGATGCTCCACTCTCCATATTAGATGCAAATAACATACATAAATACATAGAACTATATACTGCTACTCCATCATGGCACCCGGCTGGTTAAAAAAATTCTAGGAAATTCCAGAATAACCTTGTAATATGGTAGGCAGATCCTTCCTATTATGACTGCAGTGGCAGCAGCAAGGAGCTGCTAGACGGTGCTGCCGAAATGGTGCAGTTTTCAAGCGCTGCTCTGATTATATACTATTTCCAAGTTAAACCTTTGCCTTTACCACAACCCTAAAGCTATGATGTTGGCAGCGCCATGTAGCGCATACTTGCCGCTACTGCTGCCGCCTGTGTTCCATTAGACTATGTTGGCTGGCAGAGTGTGGAGTTACTGAAGGTTAACAGCCTAAAGAAATAAAATAGACCCCACTAGCTCAGTCGGCTGTTTATGCCGCTTGCATTTACAAATGTATCTGTATTCTAAATAATGAAAATCCCATTTCTTCAGTAACTCCGATCCGAGTTTATAACTAATGTAAACATTTATAGTGGGTACACCATTCTTTTAAAGAAGCTATTTTACAAAAATATAAGTTGATATTTATGAAAGCATATGGGTAGAGAAGTTCATAGATTAATGTAAAAGCTATAGAGCTTCCTTTTATAGTGACCACAATACATATAATGGAAGAAGTTGATGTGATCTACAAGACACCTTCATTAGCAATCTGTTTAGAACTACTACTGCAGTCTCATAGCTCTTAACTGAAATAAAACATATTTTTATTTCTAATTGCCTCCTCAAATTTTCAACAGCATTTTGAAAACTTGACAAGGTCCATAACATTTACTAATACGTTTACATTTTTACAAGCATGCTCTTTCATATTTAAGAAACTAAAGTTTTGGTGGAAGCCGCCTCTTGAATGAAAACTTTAAGAAAAAATAGTTAGGTACGGTTGATAACAAATAAACCACTATATTAAACTGTTATTTAAACAATTATTTACTATTTTTACATGATACCCCAGGTTATAAAAGGCTCTGGATCTTTCCAGCCCAGAGTGAAGTATTGTGACTGGAGTGCACCTACCCAGTGGAAGTTCCATTTTTGAAAGGCACATTAGTAGCAGTGTAACCTGAGATATAACCGTGTACAAACACATTTCTTGTCACCACACACTTTCATACGGCAATTGTGGTAAAACCAATTTAGATAGCCGTCCCGACTGGGTAACTCCACTCCAGACACAATACTTCATTCAGGAGAGGGAGATTATATAGCCTGGGGGCATGATTGAAAAATAGTAATTGTTTAAATGCACATAGTACACTAAAAAGTTATTTAGAATACACCTGGGACAGGATTCTCCCTTTAATTATCCTAAGCCTTCAGTTTGATTACTACTTTTTCATACTCTTCATTCTTTTTTAAAGGTGATGGCAATAATATCTCAGGTGCTAATCCAAGTAAAATGGCTCAGCTTGCGGCAATCTGTAAACAGCAACTTGAGCAGTCAAAGTAAGTCAATCCCTATCTGTCCGCAGCTTACTTGCAGAAAAAAGGTCCCGCTAGCACGAATTAAGCACATAATAAAGCCATCCTGCACTCTGAGGAGACTATAAAGTGATATTCGGTGTTAGCAAAAATAGCACAACATTCCCCTACACTCAAATCCGTAAAAAAAAAAAAAAATTTAAGTTATGTCAAAAATCCATGTAAAAAGTCCAGAGTGCTTGGAGCACCTCAGACCCGCCCACGCTGCGGCCGGAAAATAAACAGTTAATGTAAACTCGGATTTGGGCTGATGTGCAAGCTTGAGAGTGGGTTACTATTAATCCTCATGTCCCCCAATATGATCCCTAGCATTTACAGAGCTTTACAGTGCCGTCTTGAATTTATTTTTGCGTTTAAAGATTTCTGAGCTTACGGCCGGTTGCAAGATATACGGCCGGCCGTAAGGGGATATCCTTGCGGGGCCGTATAATTGAATTGCAAGGTAATGGGACCCCCGCAAGGAATCGCAGCCTTGCGGCCGTTTTACGGCCAATAATAGAATGAGGCCCTTAATATACAGAAATAACTATATTCTGAAACCTATTCAAAAGGAAACATTAATATGAAAAATAAAATAACCTTTGAAAGACAAATATAGATGACAATTATTACTTGGGCACAAATTATAAAGATTGAAAATTGGGGAACTTTTATTTAAATATAAGTACATATTTGAATGGAAAAACATACTAAATTGAATAAAGGATGTGATATTTATGGCCCTTATAAATAAATAAAAAAAATAGAGATAATTTATTATTTGTCAAAATTTGATTTTATAAATATGGAGAGACAGAGTAAGCTTAATTGGAACAATTTTAAGCATTAATACATGTAATCCGAGACATCTTGTACTTCGGTTTATCCTGTTATTTGAAGTATGTAACCAGTTTCCTTATGTAATTGGAATTTTGTCCAATACAGATGGTATTGTCTATTTTATTTGAAAATTGCTCTTCTTACTTTCTGTAAATATATTTTTTTTAATTAAATTAAAAAAAAAAACAGGAAAAGTCATACAGCTAGTTTTTATTTGGGGATTTTTATGCCTCTACAGGAAACTGAAATGGTCCATGTTACGTTGGTGAAAGTAGTGTGTGAGAGGGGTGGAGACATTCTGGAGTTGCATTGATTGAAGTGACCTGCCAAAATGGTATAGGTGTTACTTCTGGGGACCCCATAATATTATAGTATATTCCCCATACAATAGGGGGTTAATATTGGGCACCATGGGTGTCTTCGAGTTTAAAAAAGGCATATACATAGAAGAAAATATAACAATTTTATAAAAATAAAGTTCTATATACTGTCTAATAATACACTTTTAAAAAGTGTCCCTTTAGGCCTAGGTTTATACTGTATCTATAAATAATCAGTTTGAGTTTTTCCATTTTTGGGCATAGTAGACTAAAAAGTAGAAACTGAACATTCTGATTCCGGGATCATATTGGTACTTATCGTGCCATCACTGCAATACCTTTCTAAACAGCTCTGACTGGTACTTGGGCCCCCTCCTAAATGGCAGCAAAGTTCCATCAACCTCAATATAGACACTTACACTACACTGATTTACTTCTTGCTTTTTAGTAAAAAAAAAAAAATATATATATATATATATATATATATATATATATATATATATATATATATATATATATATATTATTATTGTTTTTTAAATGTATAGGTCTTAGTTTTTTTTTATTTATTTTTATTTGAATGAATTGATCATCAGTAACTTGTATAACCAGGACTGAATAGAATGCAGTATGAGCATCCTATTCCTGCTACACCAAGCAATGTAGAAAAAAAGAACAGGACTGGACCATAGCCAAGTGCCTACCCCACTACAGGCTAACGGGGTTGGATTTGAAGATTATGACCAATTTGGTGTGGCAATAGTTGTATTTAATACAGTGCTTTACATCTATACTGAACGTTTGTATGTCATTTTGCTTTCTCTTTAAACATTAAATATGTTATAATTTAACCGTTAAAAGTTTGTCGCTCTCTGTTCAGAATATTTGCATTTATCATTTATTAGATCTAATATATATATATTTTTTATACTTTTTATGAAAACACTAAATCTCAGCTCTTCAGAAGAGCATATTGTAAATATTGAGCTAAAATAGCCCTCTTTCTATTATTTGTTAAATGTGATTTTATGTTGTCTGCAGAGATGTGAATAAGATGAAACTCAAGATTTCAAGAGGAGCCTTTAACTGCAAGCACAAAGTTCTTGTAAAGCCAGCAGTAAGTTCAGAGACAAACCAGAAGTCTCCTTGCTTGAGCTCGTCTCTCATCCAAACACAAGGATTTCTCCCGGTCTGCCAAGCAATCTCTATAATGAGTCCTCACGCCAGTTCTGCGCCTTCATATGCAGTCTATCTGCAGCCTTCCCAAGGAAGAACTTCACAAAGCCCCAATGCCCAAGGACATCCTGTTCCATGCGCTGGTGACTGTGGCAATAATGTACTTGAAGCTGCATTAGATAAGCATAAGATGTCACAAGATGGTGTGACTAAAGGTGCAGGCATGTCGCTGACAGATGATCGACTTGCTGAGAATGAGTCCGAGAAATGCTTGAAAAGACTTTCTGATCCAGGCAATAACTGTACCACTAAACGATTAAAAAGCACAAGAGAAAAAGTGGAGCCTTTCACTGAGGTACGTGACCGATTTCTTCAGCAAACAAACTCATTTTAACTTAACAGGAAATTGTCACCCCAACAACAATATTGGTTTTATCGTAGGCATTCAAACTGGCCAAGCATAGCACTAAGCTTTTTTCCTCAACAATAAATCAGAGATATACTGCCTTATTATGCTAATGTATGGCTCAATATGCTAATTTGTGGCTCTGAGTGGGGGTGGGGATCGAACAGCTTTGTTTCTGATGGCTAAAATAACGTTCCAAAGAAATAGACGAGGATTATGTTCCTAACTAAAAACATAAAATAAACGCATTAGTATTGAAAAGTTATTTATTAGCATTATTATTATGCAGCACATACATTTATAAATATCTCATGAATGATTCACTTTTGAAAAAATGGATAGCCAATTTTCAAGGAATAACTTGGAGTGACAGTCCCTTTTATTTACCATTATTATATATTATTTAAATTATAATTATTTTGATTGTATAGACTGATTTTTAAAGTTTTTAATATTCTGTGTTGTGTGTCTTCATTCTTAATAGGATACTTTCTATATTACAAAAGTAATTTTTTGCTTTAATTAATTAATTAAAGTTAAGATAAAGAACACATCACAGAAACTGATCCAAAGCAACATGGTTGTACCAAATCACAAGGCAGGCAAGGGCATATCAAACGTAATTCTTACTCCATACTCGTACTAAACATTATCAGAGTTAAATTAGCTGTTAATTGTATATTCAAAAGATTGTGTATAAATGCCAGCCTTGGGAACAAGCAATACTTTACCAAGAATCCTTGCCATTGTGTATTGGGCAATAGGTGAGAAATGTGGAAATCAGTTCCCTGTTGTATTTCAAATACAAAAGGTTTCCTGAAAATGTAATAATGTAAAATGTTCCTCTTCAATGCATGATATAAGATAAATAAGTACATTGACTATATTTTATGGTACGCTAATCTATATACTCATCACTTCTACTAGGACTACGGTATTTTAACATTCACGATGTTTTACTGAAGATGAAATTCTTCTCTATTATAACACAATTAAATAATCTGTCTGGCAGTGGAGTAGGATAAATGGTAGAAAATATTAATAATTTTCTTCGATGCTATTAATGACTGGGAGTTGTCATTTGATTTGAATCTAATCACAGTTATATGTACTATTATTCTATGTGCGCTCGAACGCTGCGTACAACTAGATATTGAGCTTGCATGAGCAGAGACCTCACAATCTTCCATATTAATGTTTTAACTTCTAATTGATATTGTTAGAACCCTAAGTTTCTTACGATTCGGTGTAAAATGCTGGAGTTTTATGGATAACTGATAATCTGTATATAAGGACTAGGCGGCAGAAGTATACAATTAATTAATGTGTAAATGAAAGGAAGATTCACAAAGTAACATTTTGTTACTTTATTGTTTTTGCATTCTAGAAAGTATATCCCTCTGGCTATCTAATTCCAATACAGCTTGCGTCACTGAGTGGCGAATCTGGTAAAGACAACGCTGGATCCTCCCCAGAACATAACATTTTTACTTCTCCTATGACGGGTGAGTGTGGATACACTGATGGTAATAATATTCAGAAGAGGGGACTCTGAGAATGCAAAAAGCGCTAATTAAAATGGCCTTGCTTGGGCTGTAATAAATTAATACAAAGATGTAAAATTAGATATTTGCTGTTAAATTAATATTTCCTTTTTTTAAATCCTCTTTTTTTTTTTTATTTGTTGTACAATATAAAAATTACAATAATAGTTTCAATCTAATAATAGTAGCGGCATATAATGTGTCTTCTCATTGACCACTTAAATAATTTAAAGTTCTGTTGTATGCTCCAGAATATTTTATGCCCAAATCTAATGTGATATAATTTGACTTCACCGATTTATAAACCTCTTTCTTTTGCAGGCGTTATTCCTGTGAATGCCTCCGACATGTCTAACTTTCCCTCTCTTCGTGTAACGCCGCTGAATTTCATGTTCTCACCTGGATCAGTAGCCACTGTTCCTGTGGTCAGCCAGGCCGGCCAGTCTGGGGTCCCCGCACCCTGTGTTTCTTCGCAGAGTCCAAGTCAAACCATGTTCAGCTTCACCCTTCAGAACAGAGATTTGATCTCACACGGAGTACCAATCTCTAGCAGCCCTCACTCTGTTACAGTGTCTCCAAGAAACGAGCAGGCCGCCGAAGATCCACACGCTGCCAAGGTGTTAAACTTTACACACTTATCACCAGTCCCATATAATGGACAGCCATTCACACTATTTTCTTTGCAACAGGTAAGTTTGCTTGTGTGAAAAATAAGTGTTTTCTGTGGTTTTATTGATTTTAGATGTAATAGAGCCAATTAGTTGTTTTTGTTTTTTTCCAATTAGAATTTGAGCGGTTGATGATTATAAAATGTTGATCTCACAAGTGATGAATATATTATACTCCGTATTGGCAGCATGTTCTTTAGAAAAAGTTGATGACTTGAAAATGCTTTCAGAGTGGAAAAACACATATAACACATTTATTAAACCTTTACTGTACATTTAAACAATAAATTACGTTATCTTACTTTAAATCATGCCTGGCCAGTATATGCCCCCAGATCTTTCATACTCTAAATGATGTATTGTTTTTGGAGTTTTAGCCACTGAGGGTGAAGTACCAAACCGAAAATCTTTTTAAGACCACTCTGTAAAACCTATATTAGTAGTAGGCAGTAGTGTAGCACGAGCTGCTTTTAATATAGACAAATACTTTGTCGCCTCCCACTATGGTACGGTATGCCTGTTTGGAGTGCATTCCCCTCTGGGCGGCTTCCACTACAGAGATAAAACCTTTAGGGAGCGAAAAGATAAAAGGGATCATACAGCATGTGAGCATGATTAAAAATAGTAATTTGTTGTTTAATTGCACGGGAAAGTGTTTTTTGTTTTTCCCCGTATCAAGCCCCGGCTAATCTTACGCATGCCCTCTATGAGAACACTAAAGTGGCACTTTAATTGGGTTGGACTTATCCATTGCTTTGTTTTTGTTTTATGTGCATGAGCAAAAAAAAAAAAAAAAGACTTAACATTGTTGCAAAGACAGAGCTCAATGACATGGCCACCGTAGGATCTCACAAAAGGCTTCAGTTCAGACACATCATATTGTATGTTAATTTCCAACTTGTTATATGGTTTAAATGGTATGGGATACAAAGGTGGCAGGTGAGGATCCATTAACCCCTTGGATTCTGTATTAATCAGCTGTGCTTTAGCATTAATTGAGTGTCTGCGATCAGTGTTTGTAAGTGACATTGTGTTTTAGTTTAGTATTGTTGGCTTAACCATTAGTAAGGTTTATTTTGTGCCTTGTGTAGGCTTCAATCTAATGGCATTAGTGTCCTGAAATATGCTTTTTATATATATATATATATATATATATATATATATATATATATATATATATATATATATATATATATATATATATTTCTCACAAAAGTCAGTACACCCCTAACATGTACATATGTTATTCTATCTTCTCATGTGACGACACTGTAGAAATGCCCCTCTGCTACAATGTGAAGTAGTAAGTGTACGGCCTGTATAACGGTGTAAATGTGCTGTCCCCTCAAAATAACCCAACACACAGCCATTAATGTCTAAACCGCTGGAAACAAAAGTGAGTACACCCCTAAGTGGAAATGTCCAGATTGGGGCCCAAAGTGTCAATATTATTTGTGGCCACCATTATTTTCCAGCACTGCCTTAACCCTCATGAGCATGGAGTTCACCAGAGCTTCACAGGTTGCCACTGGAGTCCTCTTGCACCCCTCCATGAGGACATCATGGAGCTGGTGGATGTTAGAGACCTTGTGCTCCCCCACCTCCCGTTTGAGGATGCCCCACAGATGCTCAATAGGGTTTAGTTCTGGAGACATGCTTGGCCAGTCCATCTTTACCTTCAGCTTCTTTAGCAAGGCAGTGGTCATCTTGGAGGTGTGTTTGGGGTCGTGATCATGTTGGAATACTGCCATGTGGCCCAGTCTCTGAAGGGAGGGGATCATGCTCTTCTTCAGTATGTCACAGTACATGTTTGCATTCATGGTTCCCAATGAACTATAGCTCCCCAGTGCCGGCAGCACTCATGCAGGCCCAGACTATATATATATATATATATATATATATATATATATATATATATATATATATATTACACACACACACACACAAATGTGTTTTCTATAATATGTTGTGTTGATTTTCCCCCTAAGGTGGGGGAGCGCAAGGTCTCTAACCTCCACCAGCTCCACGATGTTATCATGGAGGAGTGGAAGAGGACTCCATTGGCAACCTGTGAAGCTCTGGTGGACTCCATGCCCATGAGGGTTAAGGCAGGGCTGGAAAATAATGGTGGCCACACAAAATATTGACACTTTGGGCCCAGTTTGGACATTTCCACCTATGTGTGTAATTTACTTTTGTTGCCAACGGTTTAGACATTCATGGCTGTGTGTTGAATTATTTTGAGGGGACAGCACCTTTACACTGTTATACAGGCCGTACACTTACTGCTTCACATTGTAGCAGAGGGACATGTCTTCAGTGTTGTCACATGAAAAGATAGAATAACATATTTACAAAAAAATGTTAGGGGTGTACGTGTGTGTGTGTGTATATATGTATGTGTATATATATATATATGTATGTATATATATATATATATATATATATATATATATATATATATATATATATATATATATAGTGTGTGTATATATACAGTAGATATTAAGTCTACACACCCCTAATAAAATGTTGGGTTTCTGTGCTGTAAAAAATGAGAGAAATCAGATTCAGGTCTGGGCTCTGGCTGGGCCATTCCAAAACTTTAATCTTCTTCTGGTGAAGCCATTCCTTTGTTGCTTTGGGTCGTTGTCATGCTGAAGGATGAAATTCCTCTTCATGTTCAGCTTTCTAGCAGAAGCCTGAAAGTTTTGTGCCAATATTGACTGGTATTTAGAACTGTTCATAATTCCCTCTATCTTAACTAAGGCCCCAGTTCCAGCTGAAGAAAAGCAGCCCAAAGCATGATGCTGCCACCACCATGCTTCACTGTGGGTATGGTGTTCTTTTGGTGATGTACAGTGTTGTTTTAGCGCCAAACATATATCTTTTGGAATTATGGCCAAAAAGTTCAACCTTGGTTTCATCAGACCAGAACACCTTTTCCCACATGCTTTTGGGAGACTTTAGATGTGTTTTTGCAAAATGTAGCCTGGCTTGGATGTTTTTCTTCGTAAGAAAAGGCTTTCGTCTTGCCACTCTACCCCATAGCCCAGACGATATGAAGAATACGGGAGATTGTTGTCGCATGTACCACACAGCGGGTACTTGCCAGATATTCCTGCAGCTCCTTTAATGCTGCTGTAGGCCTCTTGGTAGCCTCCCAAACCAGTTTTCTTCTAGTCTTTTCATAAATTTTGTAGGGAGCTCCAGTTCTTGGTAATGTCACTGTTGTGCCATATTTTCTCCACTTGATGATGACTGTCTTCACTGTGTTCCATGGTATATCTAATGACTTGGAAATTCTTTTGTACCCTTCTCCTGACTGATACCTTTTAACAATGAGATCCCTCTGATGCTTTGGAAGCTCTCTGTGGACCATGGCTTTTGCTGTGGGATGCGACTAAGGAAATTTCCGGAAACACCAACTAGAGCAGCTGAACTTTATTTGGGGTTAATCAGAGGGCAGGTGTATGCTGACTCCTATTTAACACGATTTGGAATGGGATTGCTTAATTCTGAACACAGCTACATCCCCAGTTATAAGAGGGTGTGCAGACTTATGCAACCACATTATTTATTTTTTTTCTTCCCTCCACCTAAAAGATTTCAGTTTGTTTTTCAATAGAGTTGTACAGTTTATAGGTCACATTAAAGGTGGAAAAAGTTCTGAAATGATTTATCTTTGTCTCATTTTATTACAGCACAGAAACCTGACATTTTAACAGGGTTGTGTAGACTTTTTATATCCACTGTGTGTGTGTGTGTGTGTATATATATAATATATATATATATATATATATATATATATATATATATATATATATATATATATATATATATATATATAAATGTGTGTGTATATATATGTACACACACATAAGTTGGTGTGTCAAGTCTTCGATTCAAATTCTGTTAACATGTCTGGTCAAGATGTTTTATGTTTACATGACACTTGCATGAGAGTTGACTCTGTTAGTAGTAATATGCTGTTCCTTCTTTTTAATTTTGATGCCTTTGTCTGTTCTATAAGCAGCCAGGTGTTCCTGTAACACCTAAAGGGTCCCAGCTATTTCAAGAGTGCTTCTTCCGCACCCCTGGTGGTCTGATGTCCTCTCCTCCTGATTCCGCTCCTTGTAATAATGTCCCGCCCGGATCACTACTCGTTTCACAAAGGAAGCTCGATGTTGGCACGGACTATACATTGTGACAGAAAAAAACAAAAGCCAGATCTAGGACATTTTATTTAGCTTTTGGTACTGCTGGGGTTATTGGAGCAAGTTTGCTTTTGGAGCCATCTCCCAATAGAGATGCAACCAGATACCATTCTTATCAGTATATATGTCAATAAAGGTATTGGCCTTTTTTTACAGAGCGGCATTTTCCCCAACTTTTACTTTTTATAACATTATTCATTCTAAATAAAACTCTGCTTTGAAAAATGTCCTTTTAAAAAAACAACAACAAAAAAAACCTAAAGTATGCCTTTTTTTAAAAAATTTTTTTATTTTAAATTTTTTTTATATATATAACACTTGAATTCAAATCTGGGTTCTTGGTTTTAGGATTTCTATGAAACTTTACAATACACAATATGGTTCTGTGTATACAAAGAATGCTCCTTACCAAGTGAATGAGTGTACGTTTACATCATAAAATGATATGATCTTTTGTACATAACTGCGCACTGTTTTATATGTAATTTGCACAATTAAATACTGTGATGTATATGTACTATATTTTTAGTAGGAATATTGTTGAAAATGTATAATTACTTTTCTATATGTTCTTACAGTAAAGCTCTTTTTATGTAGCTTGTGATAAAAATTCAATCAAGACTTTGATAAGCTTGAATTATTTATATAATGTATTTTGAATCAAATTAAAATGGTTTAAATTAATTTGTTTTGTTTTTTTTACTCCATGTCGACATATTCCAAATTTTAATTGAAGTGCAATGATTTTAAATAAATGTTAATTTTTTTGCATTATTATTTTATTTTGTTCTTACATCAGACAGGTGTATATGCATGTTGGATAATGTAGACGTTATCTATTGTTTCATGTTTCTGAGTTTATTCACATTTTTTAATTCTTGAATGATGTTGAAATTCTTGACTGTATCCAACGGCACTATATAGTGATACTATGGACACTGTAGGTCTCCTACAAATGGATTTAATTTGTATATTTAAAGACAAATGGTCAGGTCATAAACAAAAAAACAAAGTTAAATGCATTTGATAAAAATTAACGTACATCATTTATTTTAAATTGCGTCAAAACATCTTGTACATTATCAAGTCAAGTTCTTTAAAATAACACACTATAAATGTCACGCTCCAGTGGTCCTTTTAATGTAACTTTTAAATCTTGTATTTGAACTTTAGTGTTTCAAACCAGAGTAGATGTTTTGCTCCAGATGATCCGACAAGGATAAGTGCTTTTAGGAGTCTTTATCTGCCTCCTTCATTACATAGAGCACTGCAGGCAAACCTAGACAAGAAAACATTAGGACAGCGTCCTGGGCAAAACTTGCATGTCCACTGGACATATTTGTGGTCACTGATTGCAGGAACTCATCTAAGATCTATTCCTAAAAGGTGTCACTTTTTCTCTCTAACCGGATCTGTCATTCAGTTGAGCAGTATCTATTATATCCCTAAATTACAAATTGGCATGATAAGATCTGTTTATTATACATTTAATATAATGTTTGCATTTGATGTATGTATATTATTTTTTTTGATACACTAACAGCCACATTAAATTTGAACTTCGTCGCAGCATCGGTAAGTCCGCAAAGGCTGCGGGCTTGACATTTTATAACATGGCTATTAAATTAGACCATGGCGCAAGTTGCGGGCTGGAGACGCAAGCCGGTAAACCATTCTTGCTTAGCTAACCATTCAGATTAGCGGCTGTGAACACGATCAATTAGTCAAATCCGTAGTTACTGGTTATGTGCTTCAATTATGGGGTATGATCGGACCCGCATTCCAGATATAATGCAATATTTATAAATCCCTAAATATTCTATTACTTGTGAGTTCCATTATATGTTAATACAACACATTGCCGGGATCAATATAACACGGAAATTAAACAGAAATAAAAGTGTTTTTTATTGCAGATTTGCGGGCCTGAGAATGTTGTGCTATTAATTTTATTACCTAACATCACTTTCCATTTCATTATTTGTAGTATTATGCAGTAGTGTGTTTATATTTGCATTTACAGTGCTTTGGATAGGACTTTTATCCCCTTGTGGGTCCTCTCTAGCACCCATTGGCTTCTTGCCTCCATTTGCGGGTTACGGAGTTGAATGCCAGTGGATTTGTTGCAACTTAATAGCGAAATTGGTAACGTAGCCGTTACGGGCTTGAGAGAACAAAGGATTTGATGGCGCGCAGTTCAAATTTCCATGTCTCATAGGGTTTTTTCGCACCTAACCTGCAAGTCGTTTGCGGGTAGCTTTGAGAGGCCAATTTAATAGCCGTAAGTTTTGTGGGCTAGATTACGGGCTACGGTTTTACACATTTAGGGAATTTAATAGGGCTGTAAAAGGACCAGTGTTAAGCCATAGCAAGAGGAGTTAGTTATTTCAATTAGACATTGATCATTAATAAAATTCCTGTTTTAATAATTTGAAAATGAATATAGTATTGCTATTACAAAGCTTTGAATATCGGCCTCCAGATGCTTTTGTTACCACCCTGATAATGTCTTAAAGGGAAGGCTGAGATCTGATGCTTTAAGAACAGTCTGATTAGATAAGGGGACAAACAATAATTAATATGTCCCACTTAAAGTAATTATCTAATCAAAAACATTTTTGATTAGAGTGACTGGAGTGACAAGATGAGAATAATCAGAACTCTTAAATACTGCTTAAGATTAAGGATTTCAAGAAATATTTTCAGATCCATAAATGTTATGTTTCAGAGGTCCTTTAAGACAAATGAATGAGTCACTAATAGGCTCACCTCAAATTCTGACCTGTTTGACTAACTTGTAAACTATGGTTGTGAATAACTAATCTAATGGATCAAGAATATAACCAAATAGCCACTAGTAGAGCCAGGCTTGTGGCATGCTCCCCTATGGACACCCCATAAGAATCCATCAATAAATAGACTCATTCAACTAAAATGGTGGATAGACAACAATTTTACTATAGCCGCTGACCTATTACGGGGACATTAGCAGTGGTCCCCCATGACCCTTAGAGAACAAAACCACCTTCCATTAAAGGAATGTCTCAATCTATCACAAGTCAATGCTACCATCTAGTGTACTTAAACTTAATAAATCCACTAGGAAAACCCCTTTTGAAAAAAATGCTGCATAGATAACTCAATTGGCAATAAAATTATTTCTATTATCTATAATTACATGTTAGACCAGGTTGCGCCGTCTAAGCTTCCCCACCAGAATTCATGGGAATCTGAACTTGACGTCACTCTAACCCATTCACAATGGAATAAAACACAAACGTGAGAGAAAACTCCTACAAAACCATTATGAGTTGGTACTTGACTCTGCCAGACTGAAGCTCTCAAATCCAACCTTGGATGGTAATTACTTCAGAGGCTGCGACTCCCCAGATACATTAAGACATGTCCTTTGGGACTGCCCTAAGATCGCATAACATTTTAGAGAAGCTATGGGAGATGTAGGATTGGGTGGTAATACTCCAAAAAGGGATAGCAATACTCATACCACTCCCAGAGGTAACCACACTAAACGTCACCCTCTCCTCCCCTCCATCTCGCTTTTGTTTTCTTTTTTTTCTCATATTCTTTTTTGATGGCATTAGATGACGTATATAAATGTGACAAATGCTAAAAATGGAGTTAAATGGAAACCAGTCTTCTTTTTATTCTCCAGGTGTTACAATGCACTTGTTATGTGTTCCTTGTAATGTATATTCAACACTGTCACAATCTTGTTTCCTTTATTAAAAACGATTTAAAAAAAAATAATATAACCAAAAGTGGTTAAAAATGTAGAATAAGTTACTGCATGTGCAACTTTTATATTTTTCGAACTAATATTTCTGTATTGTAAGCTATGCATAAAAATAATAAAGTGGTCTATCATGACCCTCCATAATTTTCATGTGGTTCTGGTGGGGAAACAAGTTTGTGAATCCCTGCTCTACACAATTATGATGTTGCAGATCAATGGAGCGTTCAATGTTAGTACACCGTGCTGGGCCAATTGCACACCTTGAGCACCACGGCCAAGACATTGTTTCAGGTCCTTCCTCTCGCCTTCATGTATTAAAACATTTTGTATGCACGTGTAACTGGCAGCAGCACGTTCTATCAATCTTTATATGCCCTAAAAGTCATCAAGAGGTGGCAGTCTAGATCTAATGTTTATATCATTGAAGGATATTCTGTACCATTAGATCGATCCCTTCTATAACCTTTCAGATGCAGGAAATGGACCATAGGACATAGGACCACTGGTATCGCAAAGCAAGAGGAGTTTACTGGTCTAATTATGCACTTGTCACTAATAAAATCTTAGTATTGAAGTATCAACATCCAGTTGAGCTCTTTGTCTTAACTCTGTTAAGGTCACCAGTGGTTTTGCTTGAAAGACAATTCTTTAAGAAGCGATCAATCTTCAGACATGCCCCCACAGCAAAAGCTTGTTATTCTTGTGTCTATTCTTGTATATTTTGCCTTAAAATTTAGCAACTGCCTGCTAAGTAGGGCCACCATTCTATGAACTTAAAGTTTATGGAGACCAACAGAAGACGTAATGTAATGCTGAATATTACTTTATTATATATAGTTATCATTGTATATGAATTGTATTAATCATTAATGCTGGATATAAATATCTACAACTTTTTATCGCTTAAGGGATCACTAAAGTGTCACATTTATAGTGTTTGTGCCGAATGTTTTTAGAACGTTGATAATAAAGAAATATAGACTTCAGTTTTTAACCAATATATTGAATTTTGCTTTTATGATAGGAATTATTTGTGTATATATGTATGTATGAAAAAAAATATATATATATACTAGCGACTTGCCCGTCGAAAAATGACGGCAATAAGATTGTAAGGCAGGTAATGTTGTTTGCGTGCAAAATTAATTGTGTTGGTGTTTTCGGCGCTTATTGCGAGGCTCTTGGTTGTTTGTGTGCTATGAGCAATGAATTATGGCAATGAATAGTTAATAAAATAAGAAATTAATATACTTTACCTATTGTGAAGTAATATATGCAGCATTGTGTTGAAGAGCTGACAATCTGTTTTCATGTTGCTGCAGCATCAGTGGTGTGGAGCTGCTGTGTAAGTGTCATGAATGTGTGTAGTGTAATAGTGTGCGTGCGCGAGGCAAATCCGTTAGGGTAGCTGTGTACTTCCGCATTGTATAAATTAGTGTTCTAAAATGGCGCCTAATGTGTGGTATGCGGCTGTGGCTGATTTAGCGTCCTTGTTTTCGGATGTCGTCCGACTTTTTTGGAAAATCCGTAGGTGTTTGGGGGTGTTTTGCGTGTTTAGGGACCTTTAGCCTCGTTTTAGTTTTGTTTGGCGGCTATTTTTTCTCTCGCTTAGGTGATTTTCGGGTCTCTAAACTCCAAAATTTGTGCTTAAATGGAGGTGTAACTTCACTTGCAGAGGTCCTGGGTGCCCCCCCCCCCTTGCTGTGGGTAAGCTTTTTATGTGTTTGTTGTGTGTATTTATTATGTTTCTAATGTTTTTGGGCTCCTGCGGGTTGCGTCCTTGTTTTCGAATTTCGTACGTCTTTTTCTGAAAATCCGTAGGTGTTTGGTGGCGTTTTGCGTCTTTAGAGTGCTGTAGCCTCATTTTCGTTTTTTTCTGTGGCCATTTTTCCTCTTGCTTAGGGGATTTTCGGGTCCTGGGTGCCCCCCCCCCCCCTTGCTGTAGGTAAGCCTTTTATGTATTTGTTGTGTGTATTTATTGTGTTTTTCATGTTTTCATGTGCACTTGCAGCGTTAGCAACAGCCCGCATGCTCACAACTATATATGTGATCTCAAGGCATGTGCACAAATACATATTGAATCTTATAATTTCTAAACAGATTGTCACTCGAGTGAATATTAAATGTATTATCTCATACTTTGGGGAAAGCATTTCAAGTAGTGTGTGCCACAATGTGTGTGCATGGAATGTGTCTTTGACGAGCTCTGCGATAAGCTGACAGATCTCCATTACCGCGCACCACAGCCGGTGACCTCAGCACCAGACTTCAGTCACTGCCAGAGTTATCTTCTCACAGGAGTGGGACCCCGGAGTTTGCCTTTGAGATCCATTCTCAATGCCACCCAAAACGTGAACTTTCTGCCAGTTTAAACAGATAAGAGCAAGGCTATGCATTTTGATAATTCTTATCTAGTAAACTATGTGACGTCTACGGACAAGGTCAGTTGCTTGACACAATAATTTTAGCAAACAAGGTTGTGCATATTTATTTATTTGTTTTAAAGGCCTTTTAAGAATGGCTTGATAAGAAAAACATGTTTATTAAACTTATTATTAGTCACTTATTATATTAGAAGGATTCCTCATTCTGTACAAGATCTGAATCTTTCCACCCCTCAATGAAGTATTGTGGCTGGAGTGGAAAACACGTCAGTAGTAGCGGGGTGTGTGATTTGTGCCGCTAGCCATGTACAAACACAGTTTAGTCACCACCCTCTATCTTACCTATGCCAGTTTGGAGAGTTATTTATAAGACCGCTAGTGTTTATTTTAAGTCCAATGTTTTATTGACATGTTGTCATTTGTTTATACTTATCAATATTATTACAGACATGTCTAGAAAGAATATATTAATACACTAAATTTAATAAATTTGGAAGCATAAAAAAACATACTTAGGCATGTCCTAATAAATACATTAATAACCACATGGACCGGCTAATGCAAGTAATGTGTTTGTGGTAAACCTCGGTGTAGGCCAAGGAAGGTCCCCATGGTTGTTCTTTTAGTGATTCACAGACTGAGTAGGTCACAAGGGCGACCTTAGATAGATGGGTCTACTCTTGGGTGTCACAATCCTGCCCCCCTAGACACTGACTCATGCCGGGGCTCAGCCAATCCGTATCGAGTGAGACCTTTAAGATCCAGCTGGGATCACACCAAAGTGCCAGTAGACTGTTTTGTGCAATCCTGTTACATGTCTTTGGTCTGCTTGTTACACTACTGTAGCTGCTGTATCCTTTACTGCCGATAACTACTGTTCGTGCCTGGCAGGTGTGCTCCCTGCACCAACTACTCTGCTCCAGCACCAGTATTTACCCCCACCGGTTTGGTGGTTCCTGCATTCAGGTCCCAGTATGCAGCTACGGATCTCTGCTATTGCTGCATTGTCATCTGTTGCATTGCCAGTTTACCTAGCTGTCTGCTTTCAGTGCCTGACTCCGCTTATGCGGTTTGTTCCAGCACATGGTCTGATCCAAGCACTGGTCTTTTGATTTAAAACTAACCCATGACAATCACCTAACCCTAAGTAATGTGTAACCATTTTCTCTCCCAAACAACTGTTACTCCTTCTGCCCCTCCAAAAAGATATCCAGCCCAGCCTCTCTAACAGAGCTTAGCATGCCAGCTCCAAGATGTCTTTCTGGTATCTTTCCTGCCGCTGTGGTTTTCTGAATCAGTGCCAGATACACCAGCGAACCTTTGAAAATGGCCATGCATGTGTGGCTTACTGATGGATGGAGACGCTATGGCATGCACCTCGCCTCTTCACTCCTTGATGACTTCAAAGCGTTCTCTTAAGATGTCTGTAAAGTTTTCAATATTCCAGAAAGAGACTTCTACTTTTAAGGCCCTACTAAAAGAATGTCAGGGACCACCAACAGTTGGTCAGTACATTATATTTTCCATACTCCAGTTTCTGAAGCAAAGTGGAAAGATGAGGCCTTGTCTGTTGAGCGGTTAAAGGTGATCTCAGGGGGTGGTCTCCACAGGGAGATGCCTGTGAATTCCAGGTAAGCTGAATGTGGCTTGACGGGAGATGCCCCTCCATCTGCCATTGCCTGCTTGTGCTGATCTTGCTAGTCCTGCTCTTTCTTCTCTTATGTACCGATTTAACATGTCTCCCTCCATATATTTTTAAGCCTGCAGGTGTTGTATTTGAAACTCTCTCTTCTTCGCTCTTAGGTCTACACCTGCTGAATTTAAAAATCTCGGTTAGTTATTAACTCATTATTTTTCATTCTGATAAATTGTAAAACCGACAAAGCCTGAACAGCTGAGACTGAAGTCCTCAAGGAATTGCTTTATGACTTCTCTCTCTCTCTACTAATGTTTTCATAGCTCCATCTAGTAATAATGTAGCTCCCTTAATTAATGAACAATCCTCATCTACAACTAACAATACTAATCTACTCCCCCTGAGACCATTGTTATTGAATAATATGGTGCCTGGTGCTACACCCCGGAAAGATGATAAGGAATCCAACAAGAAAGGGGCTCCAGCCTTCTCAGGAGATACATGTGTTGTTTCTGAAGAGGTGAATAGAATTGGCACAATTGACCAAGCTGGATGGACCCACCAGAACTTAAGTACAGTAGACGCAGTATAATAGAGAAGTATGGGACAAAACAAGCAAGAATGTTGATTTATTGGTTGGAAGAAGTTGAGTTTCTACATGAAAAGGTATAAGTTTTAGATTACAAAGACAGGATAATATCTGCCTGCACGGTGTGACAGAAGTTAAGCAATTGAATGTGGTCAAGTATGTGGAAGATGTTGAGTGCACTCTTCTGTTAAGGATGGGATAGGGAAAAGATTGGAACGGTCGTATAGGGTTTTAGGCCCAAGGAACGGTAAAGGCCCTCATGCTGTCATTATCAAGTTCAGCACCTATAAAATAAAGATAGTGGTGATGAATATGGCCAGGCCGCAGATACATTTCTGCTATGCAATGCACAGATTTCATATTTACTTCTGTCTCGTTACCTTTGCTAGGCATAGGGATCTGAAATTTGTAACACATAGTTTTAAATCAGTCAGATATAAATGCTTATTTTCCCTTGCTCTCTCGTGGTGAAGAATGATATATAGTATGTCTTAAGGAGACTTGAGGGTGTTTCAAAATGTTTAAAATGAGTGCCTCCAATAGATCAATCCACCAATGATTTGTTACTGGATGATAATCATGGACAAAGCAAAGGGAAAACATTTAGTCCGTCTGTTGTGTATAACCAATATTTTATAAATTACTAATGAGTAATAATTATATATCCACTTTCTGGATCGCTGGCTTGTCATGGTAAAGGGGCTTGTGTACTTCAATGGAGCTGTTAGCTAAACCATGTTTGGTTACCAAAGAAAACATTAAGGATGAGCACAACCACTGAAAGATGAGCAGCTCAGACCAGGCAATGCCTATCACATTACTGGAGAAGAGCAGAGGGCAAGCTTGAGTAGCACCAGATCTGATGAAGTGGTTGGGTCAAAGTCAAGAGGACGCTCTGCTGTGGATCTCTCTAGAGGAGAAAGAAAAGTCAGCTGCTGCAAAGAACAATACAGCATAGGAACCTGGAACGTTAGGACTATGAACCAAGGCAAACTGGACATGGTCAAACATAAGATGACAAGATTAAACATGGATATGCTGGGAATTAGTGAACTCAAATGGACTGAAAGGGATATTTTATATCAGACAACCACCAGATCTTCTATTGTGGTCAAAAATCCAGAAGTAGAAATGGAACAGCCCACATAATCAAAGAGTGGCCAAAGCAGTGCTCGGTTACAACCCAAAAAGTGAAAGAATATACCACCATGTTCAATGTGGTATATTGACGAGAGATATATTTACTTTTTAATAGCTTGTCCAGACTTGCCATAGCTTTCTTTCCCAGAAACAAACATCTTTTAATTTCATGGCTGCTGTCACTATCTGAAGAGATATTGGATGACAGTAAAATAAAATCTGTCACTGCCTCCACTTCTTCCCCATCTATCTGCCAGAAACTGCAATTGTTGTTATCCATGATCTTCATATTTTTAACCTTGAGCAGCAGGCTAGCTCTTGCACTCCATCAGAGTAGTATTATTTGCGTGTCTGAGGTTGTGCTTATTCATAAGATTTTCTTGGCAAAGATATTGGAGTGGGTTACCAGCTGTGAGCTATAACTTATTGGGTAAACCAAGATGCACAGAGAAGTCACACAAATCTCAGTCTAGTGGAGAAGGTCCACTAGACTGAGATTTGTGTGACCTCTCTGTGCGTCTTGGTTTACCCAATAAGTTATATCTCACAACATCATGGAAGTAAACAAGACCCTCCACCATGACAAGGTAGCAATCCAGAAGGGGACTTGATAGTAATAATAATACTGGAGTAAGACCCATATAATAACCCCTGCAAGCTACAGGCAAACTAGCGGTCCAAGATGGAATACCTCATGACCCAGTCAGCTAAATATAAGTATTCATTGTTGCTTGGTTGTTGAAAAGAAAAATATGAATTTCAAAAAACCTTACCAAGGTACAGGGACCCTTTAAGCCTGGAAGCACCAATTTGTGCAATATTTACCTCAATTCACCTTACTGTAAATAACCATAAGTATCTTTTATTGACCATACCAGCAAAATCCAGTTAAATGTTGAATATATAATAACCAAGTCAGAGGTGCTCATCAGAGAACAAACTAACCTTAATAGGTTAGTTTTATGGCCATGATAACCCACTCTGAGAGCAACCTCTTTTACCAACTTGTGTCCTTCACAGGGAAAAAGGTAGTATATCAGTCTGGTCCCACTCCTAGAGAGATCCAGCCCCAAAATACCAGGCAATTCTACCCTGTACAGGAGAAACAGCCAACCCCAGACGCGTTTCAGCCTTTATGGGCCTCGTCAGTGAGGTGCAGCTGAACTCCCTAAGGCACAGTGAGCCAGGGGCCACGTCTAATTCCCCTATCACCCTTCTCGAGACTAATCCCTAAGGGTCATTTAAATGTTGAATATATTTCCACAGTTTCTGTCCAAACCAAAAAAAGATACATGAGCAGATGTTGGTTTTAGGACCCTACGGTTTTATATGAAATAAAGTAGTGAAAGATATTTTTGATATATTATTTAAAAAAGAGTGAAGATCTTCAGAGGGGTTCATGAAATGATTAAGGACAAAAAGGCAGTGTCATTCAGAGCTCCGAGGAAGGTGATCTATTTTAGGAGTAGTATGAGCTGGAGCCTTTGGCTCTCAGAAGACTTCATCACAATCTCTGAACAAATAAACTGGAGTCAACTGACCGTTTTAGCAAGTTACTAAATCCTGCCCTTCTCATGTTCAGCCGGAATATCTTTTATGTGAATTTAGCTTCAATAATTTCCCCTAATCTAAAAATACATTGTTACTTACACTGTGTTTGGAATAAATTCTGAAACATAATATACTAATCGGTACAATTGTGGCCTGTTCTAGGGACACAGTGAAAGATTCATCTATTTTAAAGGGACACAGCAAAAGTTCAAATTAGTTTAGAAAGTACAATTTTACATATGAATAAGAGTATTGGTGACTGGCTGTTATTTATTGTTTCCGCAGATGGGGTGCGGGTAATGCGATGATGGAGTCACTAAGAATTTGGAATTCACATGTTCCCTTCTTCAAGAGTCGCTACACCACCTGGAACCACCAGAGGATGCAGGGAAGACAGAGCCGGACACTGTAAAGAGGCAGGAAACAGAGAGTGGGTTATCACGTCCATAGAACTAGCCTATGAAGGTTAATTTGTTCTCTGAATGAGCGCCTCGATTTTGGTATTTTGTTTATTCAAATGACCCTTAGGGATTAGTCTCCCTAAGGGTAACAGGGGAATCCAGACATGGACCCTTGCTCACTGTGCCTTAGGTAGTTCAGTTGCACCTCACTGACGAGGCCCATCAAGGCAAAAACGTATGTCTGGGGTTTGCAGTTTCTCCTGTTCAGAATTGCCTGGTATTTCGGGGCTGGATCATTCTAGTGAGTGAGACCAGACTGATATATTACAGGATATTTCTCTTTGTGAAGGGCACAAGTGAGATTAGAGGCTGCTCTCAGAGTGAGTTATTATGTCCATACAACTAACCTATTAATGTTAGTTCGTTCTCTGATTGAGCATGTCTATTTTGGTATTTTCAATAATATATAGTAACAAATAATTGAATCTTCTCTCTACAAAGTTTTGTATGGTGCCCTTTTTATACTTTTTTTCCTGAGAAATAAAATAGCATAATAATAACGTACATCACTATATAATTGTATCCATTCGTTGAAGTCCTATCACATCACATTACTAACATTTTTTTAACCTTGACCTTACTTGATATTTAGGTTGAAAAATGGTTTATAGAGTAAGAGTGCTCCACCGAACATTTTTATCTGATCAGCAGTAATGTATAAGATATCAGTTTTGCTTAGACAGTATGACCCATGTCTGGTTCTGAATGTTTTTACAAAAAAATAACAAAACACTTATTTCAGAGGTGAGACAAACTAACAATAGTAGCATGAGCATTTGTACCAAAACTCTTCAATTAACAGACTCTATTTGTGTCATGGATAGCCGGTATGCCTGTAACCTATCACTTTCTCTAAGTTTACCTAAAACTTTCTGATATACTTTTTATACAGATACAGATACATCCCTGAGGAAGTCCAAAAGGACAAAACACGTCATGCTCATTTAATTCTGGATGTTTGTAAGAAGATATATGGGATATACAGTTTATCAATAACTATTCAATAGTACTACACTATTTTGTATTTTTTTTCTTTTCCCCCTTTCTTTAATGAAGTTTAAACATAGAAGGTACTTTAAAATATTAAAACATATTATATTCTTGTTTGGATATATTTTATATAGAAGAGCATAGCTTGCAATAATAACTTCTCATTTTTAGGACAACAGTCTTGTAGCCTATATATATATATATATATATATACACCTTACGTATACCGGCTTAACTGGGTTATCCTACTGTGGATTGCTCTGCGTTCAATTATATTGACAAGTACCACTTTGTAGTGGCGGTGTTTCAAACAAAATGAATAGAGATGATAACTACATCCACAGTTCCTCCTAACGTTCTCAGGTATTTAATCCTGTTAGAAACTAAGCCAAAAGGTCTGACAAATCCAATACAAAATGTAATATAATAGTAAAAAATAACACTTTATATTAAAGCTGCTATAAAGCATTCTGCCTTTTATCAATTCAAGTTCTTCATATTGTCATACTATAAATTACACCTCCTTGGATCTTTAATCTGAGGATCCCTAACGGGCATTAGGAGCGGGATATGGTTTAACCCCTCCCATTGTTACAGATTATAGGTAGATTATAGCTATATGGAAAATTGGAAAATAGAGATTACTCCTAAGAACTGACTGTCATGAATCAGCCGGTGGCCATTTTGTGACTGGCAGCAGTGGCCATCTTGGGGCTGGGTTATCTTCCACATGCTGTTGCCATGTGGAAAAACAAAAGGTTTGGGCTCACAGAGCCACTGCTTGTGAATTGTATGGGATAGGGGAATGAGTAGGGGGTTCCACTGTCACCATTAAATAAAGTCAGCATTACTGCATAAAATGGATTGACGTGGAAAACCTGCCCAACCCTGATACCATGTGGGAATGGGGAAATATGTTATGGATTATATTATATTAGTATGTTATTATATTGTACAAGAGAAGGAGTTGAATACAGCCAAACCTCCTTTGTTCCCAAAGGCCTGTTAATCCCATTAGCTAAGTGTCCAGCAGAGTACTAACAATGGGGAGCTCACAGCTGGAGAGCAGACAGGCAGGCACCCAGAAACAATGGGATGGCCTGAGGCTTCTCAGCCTTTCTAGCATGGGCACAGGAGAGCCAAGGCATGCTTTGCCCAGGAGATTCAAAGCCCAAATGAATTAGTTGGCCCCACCTAGTGATTGGCCAGAGGCAGTTAGGGGCTGATTAAAGGTAGCCCCTCCTGGTAATGTTGTATGCCTGTTTAAAAGATGTTGTTTTCCAAATAAAGTTGTTCATAATTTTCATCAAGACTTTGTGTGCAGGTGTATTATTGACCCAGGGGCATATGCTGGTAGAGGAGATCGTTCTGACTCCCTTCCAGGTTCCCCAGCGCACACTACCTTAGACTGGGACATATGTTCTTGCATCTACAAAGAATTTCCATAGGTCCGGAGTCACCCAAACTTAGGTCTAAAACCTACAGGAGATAAGAGGACTAGGATTCTCTATACTCCATCATCATTGTAGGTTATGACACTGACATTGGATAGAGTTATAGTGGTTTTAACTTATACTTATGGAGTGTTGAATATCAATTATAGGAAGTTGTATTTTTAGAGAGGCTTATCCTCTAAACGGGTTCCCTGGTGGCCCAGTGGTTAGGATTCGGTGCTTTCACCACTTCGACTTGGGTTTGATTCCAAGTCAGGAAACCAAGAGGTCACACCACCCTGAAGCCAGGCAGGGTTGGGCCTGGTAAGTACCTTGGTGGGAGACCACCTAGGAATACCAGGAGTGGCCCACTGTAGAAGGAACTGGCAACCTACTCCAGTATCTCTACCATGAATACCAAGTGGATCAGCATGACCATGGACATAAAGATGCCCTGGTGTGTTACGGTCCATGAAGTAACGGAGAGATGAAAACGACTGAACAACGCAAAAAAATCCTCTAAACAACAAGGTGA
Source organism: Discoglossus pictus (assembly GCA_027410445.1). Taxonomy (NCBI): domain Eukaryota; kingdom Metazoa; phylum Chordata; class Amphibia; order Anura; family Alytidae; genus Discoglossus; species Discoglossus pictus. The sequence goes on along the minus strand of CM050175.1, from coordinate 66,013,249 downwards.
CATAACCTTAATAGCTTCTATTCCTTATGCAATCAGATCATTTGTTTCTTTCTATCCATGGCAGAGACTTTCGCCAGATTTGGGGCTGCTGTTAGTGAGCCTTCCAGGCAGGAGGACCCACCAAGGTCACAGGCCTGATCTTCATGCTATCACTTTGATATATTTTGTATAGGATACATTTTAAAAAAATGCTTATATGGTTATATAACCATCCATGAAGTTTTAGTTGCGGCATTATTAAAGCAATAAAGTTAACAGTTTAGGTCTCACAAACCCCTTTGTATAAATATACATTTAATGTGGTGTTAGGCACCGAAATATCATAAATGTAGAGTAATTCTTTATTGGCTAACTGAACTATTTGGTATACATGGAAGTCAGGGGTGTGTTTCTGCCTAGGGACAGGATCCCCAGATATAGGGCAACAAATTTACAGAAGGGCATCAGGGTTCCTGAAGATGTTGGTGCAGTGCCATGGAATAATGTCTATATATGCACAGAAATGTTTATATGCAGTGACAAATCTGTAAGTTTACCTAAAACTTTCTGATATACTTTTTTTTACAGAAACAGATACATCCCTGAGGAAGTCCAAAAGGACAAAACACGTCATCCTCATTTCATTCTAGATGTTTGTAAGTAGATATATGGGATATACAGTTTATCAATAACTAATCAATAGTACTTCCCTATTTTGTCTTTTTGTTTCTTTTCCCCGTTTCTTTAATGGAATTTAGGCAGGGAGGCATCTGTGTGCATATATATATATATATATATATATATATATATATATATATATATATATATATATTATAATAATTTAGCCCTGGAGGGGGCCAGAGATTTGTGGGGGTCCCCTAAGAAATTGGTGCCCCTCCCCCCTCTATTCACTGTTCAGGAGAGATCTTATCTGTATCTAAGATCCACCCCACATAAATAATTATGTTAGATGAATAAGCAAAATTGTTCCCCCTCATTAAAACAAAATTAAGCATATTAATACAAAATTTCACTTTTGGCTTTCTAACACAGTTTGTGCTTTATTAAATCACGTTTATCAACAGATCATTTTATAATACCATTGCTCTATGGAAAGCACTGAAATGACGTCTCCAACTACTGAATAATTATATTCACAAATGAAAGTAATAAAATAATGAATAAAACCATAAATAAAATAATATTGTATACTGTTAAAAGACCACTGTGATGTTATAGTTGTAATAAGCACTTATGAAGAACACAACTTGATAATGCACCAAGTTCAAATAAATACAGCCTTTATTTCTAACTATTGTATTATTTTGCTTCAATGGCGGCAAACATTTTCTTTTGTTCCTAACAGGATTAGAAACACAAGGGGAAGTGTTGATTCATATGCAATCTCTATTCGGTTCTATTGAAAGACTGCCACTTTCCATAGCCAAATGACAATACAACTAAATAAAAATGTAAATTCCAAAGGCATAAAATTAAGATTATATAAAAAAATGTCTTTATGCTCATTTCTGACATAGCTGATAGTATTTGTGAAGTTTTTCCCAAACAGCATCGGCCCTACAAAAGGTACACTGTCTAATATTTTTATTATACTATTATAAATAACTAGTATAAATAATGGGAAAAATCTTTTTAATATGTTTTAATAATAAAAACTTTACATTTTTTATTAATTTATTTACAAGAATGGGAGAGGAACATAGTGTAGTATTTAAGACCAATAATTTATTAAAGTAAAAATATACTTACAAATAAAAATTTTGTATAAAACAATACTGTCTGGGGATCTTCATATTAATAGGACCATACAATAAGACATTTCTCTTTCTTTAAAAAAAAAAAAAATCATACTCAAAAAATCACAGGAAAAATAGGGCAAAACTAGGAAAACACAAGACTAACTTGTCTTATTACCCCTATTCAGGGGATATGTTAAAATAGTTATAGATAAAAAGTGTATAACATGAACATAAAAATAATATTTACAGGGTCGTAAACTTGACCTCAAACGATAAACACATATTTCTTAATCCACTATTGTTATAAAACATCGACTTTAGGTAATTAACGGCAGCGCTGCTATACAAATTATACTTGCTAAGAACATTCTCCTAACCTACGCGTTTCGTGATTTAACTTCCTCAGGATTGCTGGTTAACATAACAGGAGAATATTTAATATACTTTTTCTACTCTGTAGCTCAATTATTTATCATGCAAAATATAATAATATTTTTTTATTAATTCACATAAAAATAAGATTTTAAGATTCAGAGATAAAAAAAGCATTATTTATATTATTTCTGTTTCAAATAATTTCCCCCTCCCCTAATATTCCTCTTCTTCTCCCTCCTTACTCCCTTCATTATTCCCATAAAGTACTATAGATTCAACTATAAATTGCTTTAACCATAATTCATCAAAATATACTAATTAGCTATACCAGACAAAAGAACAAAATTAATCCTGAATAAGGGCCAGAGTATCCTCCTATAAATTCATGTGTCCACATTTTTGCAACCAGAAGCATTTTAGTTAGTGATCCCGTCACAATCTATATATAAGGAATCAAGTACTGGGCATGTCTGGAACAATGCCAGGGTGCCCATATTTATTTAAATCTATTCAATTTGATCGTTTAAAGTAATAGTCAACATTTCCATTATCAGCGTGTAATTAATTAAATGAATGAAGTGACTAAAAGGTAAGTCTCGTTGATTACATTTAGATGTTATATATAATCTCATATTGGCAAATATAAAATTGGCTAATTTAGCTTTATTCCTTTTTTCTGTGGGAAGGGGTAACGGCCTCGCCCATAATAAGGTGCAATGATTGTCACCTCCATTTCTTGTAAATCAGCACTTTTTAATGACAATAAGATGTATTCACAGTTCTCCGATGATGTAGATACAGACTAAATCCTCAGATTTTCCTTGGCTACATCATGAAGCAGAACTCTGGAATAGCAATAAAGCACAAGGATGGAAACTAAAGAGAGCTGGGCTGCTGGTTACTACTGGGCAGAGTCTACATGCTCCTGATGAAGCTGAGATCATGTGCGAGGAAAGCGAGGGCCACCGAGCCAAGAAATAATCCAACAGTGGATGAGAGAACAATGCAAAAGTGCGGGCTACCTCATAGAGAGGAGGGGCTCAGTATGGAGGGGCTCAGGCAGGAGCGAGAATGGCTGTGCTGCTTGTGTTTTCTGTGACACTATTTGTGACCTTAGGGAAACCTCTCACTGATATATAGAAGAGACAGAATTGTGTGTAAGCAAACATCGAGCCAGATTCACTAAGATTCTCTGTGGCTGCCGGGGATGGGTGTAGGAACTGGAGGAGGGGGATGGGGGTAACAAATCCCCCCCAGATTGTTCTATGTTTGTATGTAGTATATTGTGATATCTCTGCTGTCACACTCAGGGTTCATGCCCTTGTATCTGGCACCACAATAGAGTACTGGAGCCCTTTTTACGTTTTATCAGATTTTGTTATTTATTTTCCAACAAAACAATAGAAACAGTGCAAAAACAAAAACCTAGCTTCAGCTGAAGTGCTGACTAACTCTTTGCTGAAGTTCCCTCACTGTGCAAAATAACATTAAAAACAAAATATAGGCCTTGTAATTTGCCTGATTTGGAGTCTTCCGTGTTTCAGTGGATTCCCAGAGCGGACTCTGGAGCCCTCTGTCCAGTATGACTCTGTTACAATATATAAGCTTTCTTACGGCCTGTGTATACAATGAGATGTATTGGCAGCCCACTCCAGTATCTCTGCCATGAATACCAAGAGAATCAGCATGGTGTGTTGCAGTTCATGAGGTCACGTAGAGTCGGACCCGACCGATCGACCCAAAGTCATAAACCAAAGAAAAGACTGAGGTTGCTCACACCACACAGAGTAACTAGACTAATTAGGCTAATTACTCCCTAGGGCCTGAGCATGCTCATTCTTCCCAGTTTCACACTGAGAACAAGATTTTCAGAGCCATAAGGGATAATTAATAATCATTTCCTGAAAAAAAAGTAACAGTCCATGCTAAGTGGATTCAAAAACAGGGCCCTCCATTCTTTATAAGGTGTTAAGTTTTTAGTTTTTTTTGCCGTGTACTAAACCCCTGTACATCGCTACGGAACATGTTGCCGCGATATAAATAAAGATAATAATAATAATTATAAGGCTCCACGAAAAGTATAAGTTGCATATTTGAATGTAAGTTTACAGTAAAAAGCATTGTGAAAACATTCAACTACTAAAATACTTGTTATTACTTATAGTTTCAAATGATACTGTATTTGGAACCGCTGCTGTGTTATAAAAAAATAAAAACCGTAGCCTCAAACATGCAGACATTTAGAAATACATGTTTTAAAATTTTTAACAATTAGCTACATATAGTGCAATAACCTTAGATTACAGTTGTTATCTTCTTCCCCTTGTCCTGACCTGTCACGTGATGCAGATTGCTAGAGAACCTTAGGAATCTTTTATACATCTAGAAGCTTGTGTTTTACTATCATTCTTTTACTGAGGAAATATAATATAATAATCACATGTTCTCTTGTTTGGTTCAATTATCTAAGAGATTGATGACATTAGGCACATTAAAACATGTCCCAAGCCTCAATACTTAGAGTGTGATAAATGAACCTGAATTCTCATTAAATTTCAACCCTCATGCTATGTAGACACGCACACTCTAAGGCAATTTAGTCACAGTAGATCACCAAAATCAACTAACCAATCAAAATATAGAAAAACTCTAGCTACCATACACAGGGGCGGAGCTACCAGTGGTGCAGGTGGTGCAATGCACCGGGGCTCTCCGCTTAGGTGGGGCCTAGCTATGGAACGAGGTCTTGGGTGTGCAGCTGTGGGAAAGGGTCTTGGGGGTGCAGCTATGGGAAAGGGTCTTGGGCGGGTAGATATGGAAAGGTGTCTTGTGGAGGGGCACTGAGTAAGTTGGTAACAAGATTAGGGGCCCAGCACAAAAAAAAATTACAGTCCACCCCCGTGGGGGGGGGGGGGGGGGGCGGGGGCACCAAATTTCTTTTACCCCGGGGCCCTCCATTCTCTAGCTCCACCACTGACCATACAAGTGCTAAAAATTGAGCTTTACACTCTGACCCTCCCTAGAAACACACAACCTCTAGTTACAATTAACCTCTCCAATCACTGGCAATTACTGATATGTGTGCCAGAGCTGGAATAGATATAGGAAGATAGGAAAATCCTGTGCTCGCTTCTGAAGAGGGTTAAAATTAATGCGAATGTTTCATTTTCTACCACAATTACAACAGGAAAGGGTTAAAAAAAAAAAGTACTTACTGACTTACAGACTTTTGGATCACCTTGCCCAGGAAATCCTTTGATTACTCGCCCTCGTCTGCTTTATAAGTGCTAATTCTTCCTCCTTGTCATGAATGTGTCAGGAAAGATAATAAAAACATGGTGGCATGATCACCATGGCCTCATTTTAAACCAGAGGGGCTTCAGCACCCACCAAGCAAATATCTCAAATACATCTCTAGCTCCCATTCAATTTCAATCCATAACCTGGTAATATTAAAGGGCCATTTACCTCACTATAAGTGCTCTTCATGGTGTGAAAGAGCACAAGATTCTATGTTAAAATTATCTATTTCTTTACAATTACACTAATAACACCTAAAAAATCTACAGTCTTAGGTCTGTTTACAAACACACTCCTGATTTTTCCATGATTAACAACACATGCCGACACTGGAAGGTGAAGGCTAGGTGAAGACAAAGATTTATAGTTTTTCCCTGAACTTCAGGAATGCAGCTGGAGATGTTAACTCCCAACTGTCATATTTAGCATGATTACAATTCCTAGCACCATATGATGCCCAGTGATCTCTTGGTACATTTAGCTGTGATGCACCTGCTGGTCAGAGCTCTGGTAGGGTTGTAGGGAACCAAGAGTTCTTTCAGGTAGAGGGAGCCCTGATCATTAAGAGCTTGGAAGGTCAGCAAGCCAACATTGAAATTAACTTGCCATCTGCTGAGCAACAATGGGTGTTATGTGACAGGAGTGGGCATTATTGCAACATTCGGCACCATCTGCAGGTGGTGGAACTGCTTATCTAGTCCCAGGAATATTGCATTGCAGGAGTCATCAGGAAGACATAAAAGCATGAATCAGTGTAGCCAGATCCTCTGAGGAAGTTAAGTGCTTGATCCCTACTATATTGTTTAGATGGAAGAAATAGCTCTTTTTTGCAGCAGACACTTAAATATTATTTAAATTATATTTAAATGTCATTCTACAAACAAGTTTCACCCCAAGATCTTGCACTTAATCTGAATGATTAATCTGTAATCCTCCATATTTTAATCCAGTCACCTGATCCTGCTTTTACAAGATGATGTACCTCTGTCTTGTCAGGTTTAGCTTCAGCCAGTAGGCATTCATCCACTCTAGGAGATCCTCAAAGCAATAATTGATGAGTGGCACTGGATCATTTGTGCTTGATTTAAATGCAAAATAAATGTGTGCCATTACCATATCAATGATATTTTAGACCAAGTAATCTTACTATAATCATCCATTGAAAGCATGTACACAGAAAATAACATAGGAGATAAAATAGATCCCTGTGGAACCCGGCATGTCAGTAGGGTAGGTGCCGATGAATTTACCCCTGAAGACACTCTCTGGGATCTGTCGTGTGGGGAGCTTCTGAACCATCTTGGTGTTTTACCATTCAGTCCACAGTATTGCTTGAGACAGGGAATTAAAATGTCATGGTCTACAACGTCAAATGCTGCAGAGAGATCAATGAGGATTAGTATAGAAGAGCCACCCACTCCTGTCTCTTGTCATTAGCAGATCATTTAGGACAAAACCAGAGCTGTTTCAGTACTATGTCCATTTCTGAATCCTAACTGGAATGGGCCTATAACTTGTTGGATGCCAGGTCTCTAGTTGGGTTCAAACAACAATTACTTTACCCAGGAAATGGAAGATTTAAGATAGGCCTGTAGATAACAATGCAATCTTGATCCAGAGAAGGCTTTTTCTTGCCAGAGATCTGAGTGTTGCTTCCTTTAGTGGAGTTGGAAAAATCTCTGAGTGCGAAGAATATTATAATTCTTTTGTGAACACTGGGCCAGTTAAGTCCATGCACTCTTCTAAATGGCACATGGGGCCTGGATCCTGATAGAATGTTGTTGAACACAATCAGTTGGTGATTTGTACAACGTCTTCTTCATTAACATTGTCAAAGCTTGTGAAGGGGAGTATAGCCTGATGCTCAGTTTCCTAGGTACCATAAAGTTTTCTGGAGGACACTTTATCAGCAAGTAACACAACAAAGTCTTCACACAGATTGAGAGAGGGTTGATATTGTGGGCATATTAGTTTGCAAAGCCGTTCTATAGTGTGAAAGAGCTGAGATTGTCTGTTACTTGCTTCTGTAATTTCTCTTGAACTCTTTGATTGACAGTGCACTGATATCCTGGATATGGGTTTGCAGTTTAAGTCTATTCTCCACTGTGTAAGACATTCTTCAACTCCTTTCAAATCTGCAACCTCTCTTTTTCATCTTCCTTCTGGTTCCATCAAACCTGGGAGCTCAGTGGTGAAATTTAAGGGGTCACGTATGAGTAGGAACAATCTTGACCAGTGTCACACTCCTGTTATGATGATGGACTAGAGATATAATATTCTCAAAGTCCCCGATCACATCTGAAAAACTAAATTCAGACATCAGGGCTGTACGGAGTGATACCACCTAATGAACTAAATGTAGATCACAAGGACTATTTGTCTATTTGTACAGGGGGAAGTCTTCTTGCGTGAGCAGTTGTAGAGAACTTGATAATAGAGTCGTCTGATCACACAACTGGGTCTATTGATCAGAAACATTTAAATTAGTTTGGCACACAAGATCCAATATGTGATCTATTTGTGGGTGGCAGAGGGCACAGCGCGTGTAGATCCCATAACACGAAGCAAGAACAGCAGACCTGGCCAACGTTGGGAGATCTTATCAGGCACACTGTGAGATGAATATTTCTCTAAAATAGTATTATGAGTAGATAAAAAATATATATATACACTGCTTTTGGAGCGAAGAGAAGTCATCATGGAAGCTACAAAATATCTCTTACTCACTGCCACTCGACCAGGAATCTCAGTACACCAATCTGACAGGCCTAACTATTATTACATTACTAGCGACTTGCCTGTCAAAAATGACAGGGCAATAAAAAAGAGTGGAAATGCTGTTTGTCACACAGTGGGAGTGTACTGCATGCCTCAACTGCTCGCCTCGCTCCGCATTGCACCCTAAGTCTTGCTTGTTGTCTCGCTTTGCCAGGCAACGTCTCGCCCCGCTTTGCGAGGCTCGCAGTTGCAGCCCTATGGGCCACCAATGGCTATCACTACATGCCTCAACTGCTCGCTTCGCTTCTCGAGGCTCGCAGTGCAAGGAGCGCCTTTGGCTCATTGCAGCCCAGCAACTGCGGGTTTCGCTTTGCGAGAGCCGCAATTATTTAACATTGTGTGACCAACATCGCAAACGTGACCAACACTGACAACTATATATATGATTTATTTTCCTGTCCTTTATTATATTTGTATCGTATTATGGGCCCTATTAAATTCTCCCTCGTAGTTCTCTCGGTGCTCGCAAAAGGCAGTTTTCCTGCTGTTTGCAAGAACCGAATCTCTTGCAGCCTGCTTTACGATATGACTGCGAGAAAATGGCCGAGAATAGGCTCCGAGAGAGCTACGTAGCCTTAAATCTATGCACGAGTCTCGCATATCGTAAGAATCCCTACGTGGACAAAAAGTCCACGCAAGGGATCCGAAAGCCTCTACGTGCTGCCTCGGAACAGCCCGAGACAGCAGTGTGAGGCTCCCCCCTGCACCCTATACACATCCCCATGCTGCAGGGGTCTCTATCAGGACCCCTGCAGCACCCCCACATTAACCTCTTGTAGCGGGGGTCCCCGATCTGCATAGATCAGGCCCCCCGCTGCATTTAAAACTTTTAAATTCCCCGCCGCGGCTCCTTAAAGGGGCCGCGGCACACTATTACCCAATCCCGGCCGCGGCACTTAAAATTAACCCCCCTCTATGCTGGGGGTCCCCATCGGGACCCCCGAAGTGTCCCCATATAAACCCCCTGCAGCGGGGGGCCCCGATCGGCACCGATCGTGACCCTGCTGCAATTCAATTTTAAATTTCCCGCCTTGCGGGTCCTCAAAGGACCGTAAAGGTCCTGAAAGGACTCGCACTAAAAATATTAACCCCAGGCAACTATAATTACCCCATTAACTCATGGTGGTCAATACAGACCACCATAAGGCCTAAATTAACCCATTAACTCATGATGGTCAATACAGACCACCATAAGGCCTAAATTAACCCATTAACTCATGATGGTCAATACAGACCACCATAAGGCCTAAATTAACCCATTAACTCATGATGGTCAACACAGACCACCATAAGGCCTAAATTAACCCATTAACTCATGATGGTCAACACAGACCACCATAAGGCCTAAATTAACCCATTAACTCATGATGGTCAATACAGACCACCATAAGGCCTAAATTAACCCATTAACTCATGATGGTCAACACAGACCACCATAAGGCCTAAATTAACCCATTAACTCATGATGGTCAATACAGACCACCATAAGGCTGTATTTAACCCCATCAGTCCCATAAGGGTATATTATTACCATTATGGGCCTGTTACAACCCAACATTAACCACATAAGTGCCATGATGGTCCTCAAGGACCATCATGACACTAACTACAAACACTACACTATAACCCCCAATAAACCATTTAATCTAAACTAACCCCCCTCTACACTAATCTATTAACACTTACACTACCTACCTACACTACCTACCCCCTAATAAACCTCCCCAACACTCTAATTACAAAAAACAAAAAACCTACAGTACAAAAAACAAAAAAACCTACAGTACAGAAAAAAAAAAAAAAATTACAACCCCACCCCCCACTACAGAAAACAAAAAAATACATTACAACCCCACCCCCCACTACAGAAAATAAAAAAATTACACACCTGAAAAGGAAAGACAGATAAACACAATACAATACATACATATAATACATTACATACATTACATACAATACATGACATTACATACATTACATATAATATATTACATATAATATATTACATATAATATATTAAATATAATATATTACATATAATATATTAAATATAATACATTACATACATTACATACAATACATGACATTACATACATTACATATAATATATTACATATAATATATTAAATATAATATATTACATATAATATATTACATATAGTCCAAATCAAATACCCCCTATCTATCTAACATACAATCTATTTAATTTAAAATAAATCCTAACTATATCAAATACATCCCCCTATCTAATATACAAAAAATCCTAACTACATACACAGACCCTTATTCTAAAATAAAATAAAATAATTACAGTCCTAACTACACAGACCCTAATTCTAAGCTAAAATCAATAAATTAAGACCTCTTACCTTTAAGATGTTGCTTCAGATCACTAACTTATGGGTCAAACAAAACAAAAAAATTAGTACAAAACATTAACATCCAATAAATAAACATTCTATACATTCTAAATATTCAACTCACCTTTACAGCATGTCCCGTCACTGTTTAGCTCTTCCGGCGCGGCCCTGTTAAAAAAAAAACCCAATACATGAATACATTAATACAATATATCAACAATAAATAAAATACACAAATAAACATCTAAATATACATTTAACTTACCTCCCCGCGATGTCCCCGGCCTTCTCTCCTTCAGCCCCGGCTGGGCCGCGGAACCATCCGCGCTCTGATTGGCTAAAACACTTGTCTATCTTTCTGGGAACCAATCACAACGCTCAGATGCCTTCAGCCAATCACTATGGGATACACCCCCACGGAGTGATTGGTAGAAGACATCTGCGCATCCTGATTGGCTCCTACATTGACGACTTTTGATTGGCTGACAGCTTTTTCAGCCAATCACAAGCCGCCAATGCCAATTTCCTCCCGTAGTGTAGTTAGGACTGTAATTATTTTATTTTATTTTAGAATAAGGGTCTGTGTATGTAGTTAGGACTGTAATTATTTTATTTTATTTTAGAATTAGGGTCTGTGTATGTAGTTAGGATTTTTTGTATATTAGATAGATAGGGGGATGTATTTGATATAGTTAGGATTTATTTTAAATTAAATAGATTGTATGTTAGATAGATAGGGGGTATTTGATTTGGACTATATGTAATATATTATATGTAATATATTATATTTAATATATTATATGTAATATATGTAATGTATGTAATGTCATGTATTGTATGTAATGTATGTAATGTATTATATTTAATATATCATATGTAATATATTATATGTAATATATTATATTTAATATATTATATGTAATGTCATGTATTGTATGTAATGTATTATATGTATGTATGTATTGTATTGTGTTTATCTGTCTTTCCTTTTCAGGTGTGTAATTTTTTTATTTTATGTAGTGGGGGGTGTAATGTATTTTTTTATTTTCTATAGTGGGGGGTGGGGTTGTAATTTGTTTTTTTTTTCTGTACTGTAGGTTTTTTGTTTTCTGTACTGTAGGTTTTTTGTTTTTTGTAATTAGAGTGTTGGGGAGGTTTATTAGGGGTTAGGTAGTGTAGGTAGGTAGTGTAAGTGTTAATAGATTAGTGTAGAGGGGGGTTAGTTTAGATTAAATGGTTTATTGGGGGTTATAGTGTAGTGTTTGTAGTTAGTGTCATGATGGTCCTTGAGGACCATCATGGCACTTATGTGGTTAATGTTGGGTTGTAACAGGCCCATAATGGTAATAATATACCCTTATGGGACTGATGGGGTTAAATAGAGCCTTATGGTGGTCTGTATTGACCACCATGAGTTAATGGGTTAATTTAGGCCTTATGGTGGTCTGTATTGACCATCATGAGTTAATGGGTTAATTTAGGCCTTATGGTGGTCTGTATTGACCATCATGAGTTAATGGGTAATTTAGGCCTTATGGTGGTCTGTATTGACCACCATGAGTTAATGGGTTAATTTAGGCCTTATGGTGGTCTGTATTGACCATCATGAGTTAATGGGTTAATTTAGGCCTTATGGTGGTCTGTATTGACCACCATGAGTTAATGGGTTAATTTAGGCCTTATGGTGGTCTGTATTGACCACCATGAGTTAATGGGGTAATTTAGGCCTTATGGTGGTCTGTATTGACCATCATGAGTTAATGGGTTAATTTAGGCCTTATGGTGGTCTGTATTGACCACCATGAGTTAATGGGTTAATGTAGGCCTTATGGTGGTCTGTATTGACCACCATGAGTTAATGGGGTAATTATAGTTGCCTTGGGTTAATATTTTTAGTGCGAGTCCTTTCAGGACCTTTACGGTCCTTTGAGGACCCGCGAGGCGGGAAATTTAAAATTGAATTGCAGCAGGGTCACGATCGGTGCCGATCGGGGCCCCCCGCTGCAGGGGGTTTATATGGGGACACTTCGGGGGTCCCGATGGGGACCCCCAGCATAGAGGGGGGTTAATTTTAAGTGCCGCGGCCGGGATTGGGTAATAGTTTGCCGCGGCCCCTTTAAGGAGCCGCGGCGGGGAATTTAAAGTTTTAAATGCAGCGGAGGGCCTGATCTATGCAGATCGGGGCCCCCCCCTGCAATGGGTTTATGTGGGGACACTTCGGGGGTCCCGATGGGGACCCCCAGCATAGAGGGGGGTTAATTTTAAGTGCCGCGGCCGGGATTGGGTAATAGTTTGCCGCGGCCCCTTTAAGGAGCCGCGGCGGGGAATTTAAAAGTTTTAAATGCAGCGGGGGGCCTGATCGGTGCCGATCGAGGACCCCCGCTGCAAGGGGTTAATGTGTGGGGGCTGCGGGGGTTCCTATGGACCCCTGCAGCAAGGTGTTCATGTGAGGACACTTCGGGGGTCCCGACGGGGACCCCCGCATTGAGGGGGGGTTAATTTTAGGTGCCGGGGGGGTATTTGGAGTACCCCCACGGCAGGGCTTATGTGGGGGACTGCCGCGGAGGTCCCTTTTAGGACCCCTGCAGCAATTGATGAGGAGTGGGAGCCTGCGATATCATCTCGCAGGCTGTCACTCCTCATGTACATTTACGCAGTGTAGATACGTACGGCCCTGCTGCGTAGCTCATACGTTGCTCGCAGCAGGGCTAATTTAATAGCATTGGAACTTAGAGAAACTTTGCAGTACGTAGGGCATAAGTAGAAGCCTCTTATTTACGAGGCTGGAATTTAATAGGGCCCTATATTTGTACCATCTTACTTTGGCAACACATTTATTAATGCTAAGAAATGCTCTGCTGAGAATTTCAAACTTGAATAGTCATGAGAGCTCTGCGAGAGACACTGCAATGAATAGGAAAGGGAAGGAGACATCCAGCTCCTCTCACCACTCCCACAACCCCACACCTCGTACACTCAGAGACATGCTCTGCAATCATCTTAACTCCTCCAACCTTACTCAACAACCAACAAACACTTTACCAAACCACTCAAAGACAGGGCCCGCCATTCTGTTGCCAATATGCTAATATGTGACAAATACATAATAATAATAATAATCCTCAAGTTCCTCAGTCAGTTCACTTCTCCTACAATACTTGCTCCAGGGTCATGAATGAAAGTTCCCAGACTTCACTTACCTCCACACATTGCCCACACTCTAATCATCTTATATTACTACTGTAATTCACCTTCTAACTACTAATCTTCCCATACAATAGACTTCATCATTCCCAGCCCTCCAGATCTCTCTGCCCCCCACGTGCAGCTAAATCACGTTGTTTCTACTTTGTAAAGTCTCTTGAGTAAAAACCTCAACTTCTTCACACCAGTCTGTCTAATGTCTTATTTTTATGTCTCTCTCTGTTCCGCTTGTCTCTTATTTTGACCTTACTGTACACAGTTTCTGTAGCACAACATAAATAAAGTGGAATAATACTCATCCGCCAAATCAATACTGAACCCACTATTTTTTTTCTAATCCAGGTCTCTTACCCATCTCTTTCTGAAACTGACAAAATGCCCAAAGAAAAAAAAAAAAAAAAATATATATATATATATATATATATATATATATATATATATATACACACGTACACAAATTACCATGTTCTTTTTCTGGAAACTATACTTCAAAATCTTTTTCTTGTTATTGATTGTTACCTGACTTCTGGACATTAGGCCATGGTATGTTTGGCTATATTCATCAAACCTCCCAATGGCAAATTAATTTGTGCAATACATCTTTTTTTGTACTATATTATGCCCTTATCGTTACGACTATTTTTTTATTATCTAGGGTAACTATCACATCATCGTCTATTTTTATTTTTTTGGTAGTGCCAAAAATCTGACCTTAATAAGAAGGTGTGTAAATATATTTAATTAGATTTATGTTCCCAGGGACTGAACTGGTTAAACTATAAATGTGCTTTTGAAACCAGATCTAGTGTCTGGAAGCCTGTGATCCTGAGTGTAATTCCAGGACTGCATTGTTATCCAGCTGACACTCTCCGAGTATTAGGGAAGAAATCCAGGGTTTGGTCAGGAGCTATTTTCAGCCTTCTGATTTCAGAGATGTCCCTCCCATCACTCATCGACCAGGGAAAGCTCTTTCTGGGGAATTTAAAGGGTCCCGAAAGCTGCCCGCCTTTACACTGCAAGAGCCCACTACAGAGGAGACATCCACTTGACTGGTAGGTATTTGGGGCTTTTTCGGAAAAGGTGGAAACTAACAATGGCCTGAAATTTCATTTTGGAATCTTGGCCTCGGTATTAAGGTCATTAATGATAATGCAAACATTATTTTACTTTAAATATTGATGGTCAATTATGTTTGGTCCCTTTTTTCATTTTGGACATTTAATATTCTTTTTAAAATATATTTTTTTAGAAATATGTAAAGCTATTGAAATGCTCTAATATCCATTATTGTTTTTGCTTGTACCTCAAAATTGTATTTCTAAATAATATAATAATTTATTTAAACTCATTAAATAACACGCATTACCCTAGATTCACCAAGCTTCACATGGGCTGCCGTGACTATTTTCTACTTTTTCTAAGTAACATTGCTATTGTGGAACCAGGAGCGCACCTCAAAGCCGTGGCATGACTTAGTGGAGGGGATTATTTGTCTTTAACTGGAGCCGATCTGACCTTAACCAGTTTCTCCCCATTCTGGCAAGCATTGGCTTAGGGAGAAAGATCACCCCATAACCCTTAGATTTTAAGTTTGTGAGTTTTCAATATTGTGTCAGTGCCTTGGAAACAAGCTCTATGTACATTTGATTTTATGCTCAAAAACAGGGCCCCCCATTCTTTACAAGGTGTTTAATTTGTTTTCTGCCATGTACTCAACCCCTGTACAGCGCTACGGAATATGTTGGCGCGATATAAATAAAGATAATAATAATAATAATAATTCAGGCTTCCCACAGCTGTTTGCCAGTATTCCCTACATTGATTTGGCCAAATCTGGACCAACTTCCATGAGAACAGATGATGGTTTGAGCCTCAAATCATTTAGGCTTCAAGATTAATTACAGTGGTTTAGACGTATCAGCCTCCCTTTACATTTATAAAACACGAGTATTCAATTAAATGTTTTAAAACCTCTTATTTATAATAATATAAAATAGGATAAGTTTTCACCTCTCACGGCTTCCATCTCTTTGCTATAAGTTTGTAAAGACAATTTAATAGTTAATGTGCCTTATATGAAATCATAAAACTAACAAAATGAGTACATACAAATAAGAATATGCAAATCTGGCTAAATGCAATTATTTATAATTAAGGATTATGGTTTCCTATATATATATATGAAAATAATGGCCAACATTTTGCTTTATAGGACCAGAGGTTACAGTAGCAATTGTTCCAATGAAAATAGCTGTCACATCCTTAGGTGACCACTTTGCCCCCACAGCAAAACTTGTTAATTTGTGCCTATAATCATAAATATTCAAGTGATAGGAGTGCAGAGTAGAAGATTATGGGCCAGATAAATAATAATAAAAATAATAGATAAGCTAAAAGTATACAGAGGTGGTGGGCTTCACCTTGCTATGATTTTCATATTATAATAATGTCTGAAATGGGAAGCAAACCCTGCAAGCAATTTGTGATAGAAATACTGTAGTGAGGTTTATACCGTAGGTGATAAGTAATAACACATGGCCATGTTTTCCATGCACTATAAATTACAATATAATACTTAAATTCTACGTACTAGCCACTGCAATAATGTTATTATAATGAAAGTGATGCTTCCTACTATTATAACAAAAAAAAATAATATGAAATGGGGATCATTCCATATATTAATACTATAGAGGATTTGCATATATTAGATGATGAAGTTACTAGATATTTACACTGTATAGTACATAAGGGAAGAGGGCTTTACTGTATACAACACGACTACAACACAACCCACTGTCCAGTAAAACAATGAGAGTTAATAGTCAACAGGTATAAGCGTCAAGATACACAGTGACCACACTATGGATTAACAGTCATGACCACTAGACTATCCTTTCACTTTTAGTCTATCTGGTGTTATATTCCATTAAAAAATCAGATGCATAACTGTGTTGAGCAACTTGATAAGCAACACTGGGGCCCATATTTTAAGCATTATATTGGAGTACTCCATCAACTACTACAGGCAATATGTCTCCCTATACACCAACCAGTATTTATCAAGTAGAGTCTACCCATCATACAATACAATAGAAAACGTGTTTATCATGTTGGTGCAAATGACTTAAAAATGCCCATTTATACACCAGCAATAATATTCTTGAACACATTTGATCTATTTATTTTCTGACGCTGCTATAATAAAATGAAGCACTTAATATAAGATTGAAATAATGGAAAAATAATCATTTAAAAAGTGAAATAATTGAAATGATAATAACAACAACATTAATGTTAATAATAATAAGAAACGTAATTATAATAATATTATAAATATTAATTGTAATAGACATCAATTAACTATATATGTATATATATATATATATATATATATATATAACATTATAGCATATATTATTAGATTGTTATTAGACTTTCATCAAAGGAATATCATTATTAATATTTATTAGCATCAATAATTTTATTATTGTTATTATTGTTAACAATCTTTAACCATTCAATTATTATACATATATGTAAAATGGTATACCCTTATACATGTATATGTAAAATAGTCCTTTTCCTCCCACTGAACATCATTGCTAGGTATGGTATGTAATGCAAACCTATCACATACGTTTCCCATTAGAACAGGCACTTAGATACAAATCCGTTCACTATGGATGAATTTGCACACGACAGGTGATAAATTTGCCGATTTCAATGCTGAACGCTAGTGGAGTATGGAGGTGGATCAATACTTCAAGGTGCATTTACTCTTTGGGAAATCTGTCCCAGGTATGTGTAGTAGGGAAGAGAGGTTACGTGTCCCTATACAGTGATACTTATACCTCCATACAAGTGTATTCTCCCTATACAGTGATACTTATACCTCCATACAAGTGTATTCTCCCTATACAGTGATACTTATACCTCCATACAAGTGTATTCTCCCTATACAGTGATACTTATATCTCCATACAAGTGTATTCTCCCTATACAATGATACTTATCTCTCCATACAAGTGTATTCTCCCTATACAGTGATACTTATACCTCCATACAAGTGTATTCTCCCTATACAGTGATACTTATACCTCCATACAAGTGTATTCTCCCTATACAGTGATACTTATATCTCCATACAAGTGTATTCTCCCTATACAATGATACTTATCTCTCCATACAAGTGTATTCTCCCTATACAGTGATACTTATACCTCCATACAAGTGTATTCTCCCTATACACTGATACTTATACCTCCATACAAGTGTATTCTCCCTATACAGTGATACTTATACCTCCATACACGTGTATTCTCCCTATACAGTAATACTTATACCTCCATACAAGTGTATTCTCCCTATACAGTGATACTTATACCTCCATATAAGTGTATTTTCCCTATACAGTGATACATATACCTCCATACAAGTGTATTCTCCCTATACAATGATACTTATCTCTCCATACAAGTGTATTCTCCCTATACAGTGATACTTATACCTCCATACAAGTGTATTCTCCCTATACAATGATACTTATATCTCCATACAAGTGTATTCTCCCTATACAATGATACTTATCTCTCCATACAAGTGTATTCTCCCTATACAGTGATACTTATACCTCCATACAAGTGTATTCTCCCTATACAGTGATACTTATACCTCCATACACGTGTATTCTCCCTATACAGTAATACTTATACCTCCATACAAGTGTATTCTCCCTATACAGTGATACTTATACCTCCATATAAGTGTATTTTCCCTATACAGTGATACATATACCTCCATACAAGTGTATTCTCCCTATACAATGATACTTATCTCTCCATACAAGTGTATTCTCCCTATACAATGATACTTATATCTCCATACAAGTGTATTCTCCCTATACAATGATACTTATCTCTCCATACAAGTGTATTCTCCCTATACAGTGATACTTATACCTCCATACAAGTGTATTCTCCCTATACAATGATACTTATCTCTCCATACAAGTGTATTCTCCCTATACAATGATACTTATATCTCCATACAAGTGTATTCTCCCTATACAATGATACTTATCTCTCCATACAAGTGTATTCTCCCTATACAGTGATACTTATACCTCCATACAAGTGTATTCTCCCTATACAGTGATACTTATATCTCCATACAAGTGTATTCTCCCTATACAGTGATACTTATACCTCCATACAAGTGTATTCTCCCTATACACTGATACTTATATCTAAGTACATTATAAATACGAATAGAGAAATTGATAGATCAAGAAATAATTAGGAGACATAATATATAAAAAATGGAACTGAAGGACAAGAAGGAGGACATATAGATCAAGACAAGAACTGATCGAAAACATCAGACAAAGATGAAGAATAATAGCTGAACATATGGCATATCTGTAGTAGGTTTTAACAGCCTTATTAAATTGCGATTCTGCAAATCTAAAGGACTCTATATAAGCACATAGCATGCTTTTTTTACAAAAGTTTTTAGTTAGTGAACTTCTATCCAAAAGCAAGGTCTTCACTAACTAAAAACTTCTGTAAAAAAATATGCTCTGTGCTTATATAGAGCCCTATTCAATTGGCCGAATCGCAATTTAATAAGGCTGAATGTTTCATCATTGCTAATAAGCAGAAACAAGTATATTTATTAGGTTAATAGTGAATAAATCACTACATAGGCTGACAAATGAATTGAAAAAGACTCTGTACGTATATTGATTTTTATAGGTTGGTAATAAATGTATTCAGTATGTAATTAACTGTGTGCTGTGATAAGGGAGGATAATTGAGATAATATGTTTTATACTGCAAATGTTTATTAAGACAGTGGCAAAGTCGTGGCCGTGAACTGGTTAATGTATCTTCTTCCAAGTAAATGTAAGCTATGTGAGATCCTAAAGTATTCGTATCTCAAAGTAACTTTGATGTTGGTTTTTGCAGTTATTTCCCTGGCAAGAACAATGCCCAACCTCGGCGGTGGAGCAAAGTGTGGTGCTTGTGGCAAGACTGTGTATCACGCTGAAGAGATTCAGTGCAATGGAAGGAGCTTCCACAAGCCTTGCTTTATCTGCAGTAAGTACACTACGGGCTAGACATGGAAGCAATACGTTGCACCAGCTCTTTCTAGCCCTTTGCTTGTTTACTCACATTGCATCATTTTACCGCATTCATTATTTTACCGTTTATACCTCCTCATCCCATACCTTCTCTCTGTGACCTCATGGACCATTTTTATGTCCATGGCCATGCTGGTCCTCTTGGTTTTCATTGCAGAGATACTGGAGTGGGTTGCCAGTCCCTTCTCCAGTGGGCCACAGCCTACAGCTCCTTGTATTCCTAGGTAATCTCCCATCCAAGTACTGACCAAGCCAAACCCTGCATGGCTTCAGGGTGGTGTGACCTCTTGGCTTCCTTACTCGAATCAAACCCAGGGCGCAGCCATGAAAGCACTGTATCCTAACCACTGGACCACCAGGGAACCCTAAGAGAGAGCTACCCAACTCTATAATACTCCATATACCATACACCCTCACTATAATCCACAAAAGGATACCTCCTAAACTGGAAATCTTGACACAATGTTAATGCCCTAAAGCTAGCTTGGAACCCTCCAATAAATAATACACAAGTAGATAAATACAAACTAGTAGGGCCTATGTGTAGTAAACACACCAGATACCAAATAACTATTTGCCCACTGACCACGTTCCACAAAATGACCTTCTAGTAATAAATCTAAGCCCCGGAGCATTCCTTCCGCCACGCTCACCTTTCGTTTTGTATTTAGTCTGTAAGTTTAAGAGCTCTCAGTTGGGTAAGTGTGTTGTAAGAAAGTGGAATAAAATCTTACTGTTCAAGGGCAGGGTCATTAATTCCTATAGTACCCGTGTAATTACCACAGTCATTCCCTTGGATTTGCTGTCCCCTAAGCACCATGGAACCTGCTGGTGTCCTAAAAACAAAATATAATAAATAATATGAATAGACCAGCCTCTGTGAGGTGTAGTTAGGCGCCAGTGTAGTTAGGCGCCTATCATTGGGATCCCGGCCATACAGAGGTCAGAGAGAGGGAGACAGGTATTTTTAGCGGATTTAATCATCATCCAGGAGGGAGATAAAGATAACACCAATATGATGAGCTCCACTGTGGAAAGGTTGTTCTCTGATAATGTGTCAGCCATTCCTCTGTAGATAGATATTTGCTGATTATATATACAGAGTTTCATTTTTTTTCAATCAATAATATATAGTTTTGAGAGCACAATATGTATAAAAAAGCATAGAAGGGAGCTTAGAATAGATCCCCTATACAATTTGCATTTGTTTCAATTCTAGATATTCTTGTCAGCGGAATTTTGCTTGCTTTGTTAAATAGACTAAGGGTTTTCTTTGTTTTAATGTAATTATTTGCAAAAAATAGGTGCATTTTACCATTTTGCTGTAAACGATATATCAGACACAACATGACCTAAACATGGCCCAGATGGTGTGCTCAACAATAAGGAGACCCAGATAACATGATAACATGTCTCAGTGTTTATTGGTAAACACAATGACATAATAATAATAATAATAATAATGTTAATCAACTGGGGAGGCTGGCTAGAGACAGTACACCCTACGCCACGTACAGGGCCTGCTGAAATGGAACAGCCTTACCATTGTATGGTTGGGACTCACCCACTTCACCACTGGCCCAGTGACTCACCTCACCACTAGGACAATACATAAATGAGTTTAATTAACAAACCACTGACTAATAAGCCTCGAAATTATCATAAACACTCATAATAATCACATAATACATGCTCAACATTATAACAACACTCCCCCTCTTTTTTTTTCCTATTTTTTTAATAGGGCGGTTGGGTGGGTATCCTCACACGTGGCTAGCTGGGGGCAAAATGGCACTGAAGGAACCAACAGAGTCTTAGAAGAGGCTCCGCTCCCAGCTAGCCACTTCTGTCTTTGTGCACCCCAGTCCTGCCGGGTCATGAGGCTCTTCCCCAACCCAGGAAATCATGGGTGGCCTCCAAAGACCTCCATTTTTGCAAATATTTTCTCAACATATAATATTTCCCATTCTTCTTCTTTTTCAAAACGTAATGATGAATTGTATATATATATATATATATATATATATATATATATATATATATATATATATATAGTGCTGTATATCTCATAAACCATGCGTATTATCTGTTTGATATTTACTTCAACTCATGCAAACTTAAAGGGCCACTGCCCAAAAAAGAAAAAATATTAGTTTGAAAATGTTGTGCAGTAAAAAAAAGTCATACAGCTAGTTTTTGATCAGAAAAAAAATAAATGCTGATGCCTCTGCTGGGCCCTAGGAGACTCCATGATACACTGGAGGAAGTTGTGTATGTAAGATTAACGTTTACATTTCTGGTGAGATATTGTTGCTTTTTCTGAAGCAAGGAGTCTGCTTCTGTGCCAGTGAGGGGAAGGGTGTGCTGTCAATTTCACTCTATCTACTGACCCTCTGTTCCCTTATTTGCCACCCATCACCCAACACACACCCTCATGAGGATGTGATGTGACAAGCACAACATTCAGATTTTCTCTATTTATGTCCATGGCAAACACAGCTGCTAATACTGTTAATTTGGGAAATACTTGACAAAAGTATATTTTTCTTGAAACGCAGTGGTGCTTGAATAATATGTTGGGAAAAAATATCTATCTATCATATACAGTGGATATAAAAAGTCTACACACCCCATGGCAGGTTTCTGTGCTGTAAAAAAATGAGACAAAGGTAAATCATTTCAGAACTTTTTCCACCTTTAATGAGACCTATAAACTGTACAACTGTACAACTCAATTGAAAAACAAACTGAAATCTTTTAGGTGGAGGGAAGAAAAAAAAAAAAAATAATGTGGTTGCATAAGTCTGCACACCCTCTTTTAACTGGCGATGTAGCTGTGTTCAGAATTAAGCAATTACATTCCAAATCGTTTTAAATAGGAGTCAGCATACACCTGCCATCATTTAAAGTGCCTCTGATTAACCCCAAATAAAGTTCAGCTGCTCTAGTTGGTCTTTCCTGAAACTTTCTTAGTCGCATACCACAGCAAAAGCAATGGTCCACAGAGAGCTTCCAAAGCATCAGAGGGATCTCATTGTTAAAAGGTATCAGTCAGGAGAAGGGTACAAAAGAATTTCCAAGGCATTAGATATACCATGGAACACAGTGAAGACAGTCATCATCAAGTGGAGAAAATATGGCACAACAGTGACATTGCCAAGAACTGGAGCTCCCTCCAAAATTGATGAAAAGACGAGAAGAAAACTGGTCTGGGAGGCTACCAAGAGGCCTACAGCAACATTAAAGGAGCTGCAGGAATATCTGGCAAGTACTGGCTGTGTGGTACACGTGACAATCTCCTGTATTCTTCATGTGTCTGGGCTATGGGGTAGAGTGGCAAGACGAAAGCCTTTTCTTACGAAGAAAAACGTCCAAGCCAGGCCTCCTTTTTTCAAAAACACATCTGAAGTCTCCCAAAAGCATGTGGGAAAAGGTGTTATGGTCTGATGAAACCAGGGTTGAACTTTTTGGCCATAATTCCAAAAGATATGTTTGGTGCAAAAATAACACTGCACATCACCAAAAGAACACCATACCCACAGTGAAGCATGGTGGTGGCAGCATCATGCTTTGGGGCTGTTTTTCTTCAGCTGGAACTGGGGCCTTAGTTAAGATAGAGGGAATTATGAGCAGTTCCACATACCAGTCAATATTGGCACAAAATCTTCAGGCTTCTGCTAGAAAGCTGAACATGAAGAGGAACTTCATCTTTCAGCATGGCAAGACCCAAAGCATACATCCAAATCAACAAAGGAATGGCTGCACCAGAAGAAGATTAAAGTTTTGGAATGGCCAGCCAGAGCCCAGACCTGAATCCGATTTGAAAATCTGTGGGGTGATCTGAAGAGGGCTGTGCACAGGAGATGCCCTCGCAAATCTGACAGATTTGGAGTGTTTTTGCAAAGAAGAGTGGGAAAATCTTGCCAAGTCAAAATGTGCCATGCTGATAGACTCATACCCAAAAAGACTGAGTGCTGTAATAAAATCAAAAGATGCTTCAACAAAGTATTAGTTTAAGGGTGTGCATACTTTTTTATTTTCATATTTTTTCTTCCTTCTACCTAAAAGATTTCAGTTTGTTTTCAATTGAGTTGTACAGTTTATAGGTCACATTAAAGTTGGAAAAAGTTCTGAAATGATTTATCTTTGTCTCATTTTTTTACAGCACAGAAACCTGACATTTTAACAGGGGTGTGTAGACTTTTTATATCCACTGTATACATATAAATACACACACACACACATATATATATATATATACATAATTACATACATAATGCACGTATGTCAGCCTTTCTGCCCGTGCTTCATCCCACCGCATGCAGATCTGGAACCTGTTTCTTCTATAGACATTTTGGCACCACCACGTAAGGGCTTTAGCTCCATCTGTCGTGGGGGCGGCTCTGGTGGGTCCAAGAATAGAAATGTTTTATCTGTTGCTGGTGGTAACATTCCCATCACCTCCATATAACAGAGCGATCTCTCTTCTGATGGCCACGATGGATGAGCCAAGACATTTATAGAGGTCAGGACCTCAGGACGAGGTTATTGGTAATGCCAAGGAACTTCTTTATCTACAGTATGCTCTAATAAGGAATAACTGGGATAATGTTTTTGGAAGTAAAAAGTCTCCTTGGATTATTTATTAAACAATAATTGTAGTTTAGTAAAAACATCACGTTCTTGTGAAGTGTGTAACACATAGCAGCATAAAATAAAGTGTTTTAGATCAAAATGTATATTTAGATTACTCTGGGGCATTCCATTCTAAACTGCTGGCTTGCCTGTAGCTTGAGTGGGAGGATTTTCCTACGAGGGCTTACTCTTCCCCATAGTGCTTTTAGTTTGGCAGTTTTCAACAAAAGTCTATAGAGATCTTATCTGACTCCATGGTTCTGTAAAGCAAAGTGTAATACCAGTGGTGGAGGGCCAAGGTGCAAAAATATGAACTGGCACCCACTCCAGTATCTTTGCCAAGAAAACCTTATGGATAAGCACAACCAGAAACACAAGATGTGCCAGGTGTGCTGCATTTATATGGTCACTGAGAGTTGGACACGACTGAATGACTGAACAACAACAACATGCATGTTATAAATATGTCCCTTTTATCTATTATATGCATGGCAGGGCCACAGTTGGTGTTGTTTTTAAGTACGTAACATACCTCCAATTTTTTTTTTTTCCTTATTATTCCTTTAAAGGGCCGGCGTATGCACTTTTCATGCTAAACACGTTTTTTTTTCACCATTAATTAATATTAAAAACACACATGCAAGCCGCAGCAAATCAAATCTTTAGCCAGAGAATATAATTTACAAATACAGTTCATCTCATTACTGGCTGCTACTGTTCCCCTCCCCACCTCTCATTGTTCTGAGCACTGTTGAAAGAAGGTGAAAGGTTTTAACTGGTCAACAAAACAAAAAAAATTCTGGCCTGGACTTTTCCTTTTTGAATAATTATTCAAGCATTACCAAGACCGCTTAATCCATATTATCACAGTTAAAATCTTCCACTTCCTTTCAGTCATGCTCAAGGCAATGACAGAGGGTACAGCGCTGAGCATTAATGAGGTAAACTGTATTTTTAAATAAAATTTTCTTACTCTTTGCTGATGTTTGTATTTGTAATTAACAGTGAGCTAAAATAAGGTTTAACATGAAAATAGCTGAACCTGGCTAAGTTACACGCACAGTCAGCTTCATAATGAAGTGAAATAGTTTTGAGGTATGGAGCATACCTCCAGATTTAGGGAGGACACAATACTATCCGTATAGGTTCACAGACAGATCGATTTGGCTAGGATAGTAACAGACAACAGCAACCAAAAATACAAAATGGACTAACCCAGCAAAAATGAATTGCATATAGTAGTTAGAAGTTATATAGCTTGTGTTTATTTTCTCTCCGTAATAAAATCATTTTGTACATTATTGCACAAAACACAATACAGAGAAATCAGACAAACCAATAAAAAAACAAATATATGAAAACTGTAAGTATGACTAAGAGCAGGGGTTCCCTGGTGGTCCAGTGATTAGGATTCTGTGCTTTCACCACTGCCACCTGGGTTCGCTTCCAGTCAGGGAACCAAGAGGTCACACCACCCTGAAGCCATGCCTGGTCAGTACTTGGATGGGAGACCACCTAGGACTACCAGGAGCTGTATGCTGTGGCTCACTGGAGAAGGAACTGGCAACCCACCCCAGTATCTCTGCCATGAATACCAAGTGGATCAGTGTGAGGTCACAGAGAGTTGGACACGACTGATCAACCCAAACAAAGAGCACAATTAATCAGAAAAAAAGTCATACAGCGAATTTTTAATTAGAAACAAAAAAATGTGATGCCTCTGCTGGATCCTGGAGGGATCCATGATATATTGGTGATATGATGACTGTTGTGTGTTTGAGAGGGGCAAAACATGTCTGGGGAGCTATGGTTGCAGTGAATGATGCAAGGTGCCTGCTTTAGGGCAGTCAGAAGAAAGGGGTGAGGTGTAGAGTGAATTTCAGTCTTATCCTCCTCCCCCAACCTTCCCTCTACAAGCACACACCACCATCATCCAGCTTTCTGGATGTGATGCAACAAACACAAAATGGATTCCTGTCCTCAAACATTTATATTTTCCTCAAAAATGCTTTCCGCCCATGGTTTATATTGTTAGCTTAGCGAGTGACTTTTCTTGGACTGCCGTGGTCCTTTAGTGGATTTGTCTTCTTATACTGTATTTACTTGTTTCGTAGTGGTCTGCAGGAAAGCGCTGGACAGCACCACCGTTGCGGCGCACGAATCGGAAATTTACTGCAAATCCTGCTATGGAAGAAAATATGGACCGAAAGGATACGGTTATGGACAAGGGGCCGGGTGTCTGAGCACCGACACAGGGGAGCGCTTTGGGATTGAAGTGCCGCAGTGAGTGCCGAATCCAACGCATTATAAACACCATCAGGACTAATTGGATACCAAAAGGAATTAATGGCAAAGAATATAAATCTTATATATCCAGAGGCTTAAGACACGCTGTATGCCAGGGGTGGGCACAGGCCTGGATTTGAAGATGTCCTTTCTGTGCACAGGTGAGTCAATCAGGATGACTGAAGAAGCGATTGACTCACCTGTGTGCAGCAGGGATATCATCAAATCCAGGCCTGTGGGGCTGTCTATGGGAATGTCCTAAAATCCCACAACTATGCCAAGAAACATCTTCAGTATTAGACACACTCACAGGACCCTATACCTAGAAGACCAGAGGAGACATTATTTTGTTGTTGTTGTTTTGTCATTCAGTCATGTCCGACTCTCTATGACCTCATGGGGTGTAACACACCCGGCACATGCTGATCCACTTGGTATTCATGGCAGATATAGTGGAGTGGGTTGCCAGTTCCTTCTCCAGTAGTCCACAGCATACAGTTCCTGGTATTGGTATGTGGTCTCCCATCCAAGTACTGCCTAGGCCCAACCCTGCATGGCTTTAGGGTGGTGTGACCTCTTGGTTCCCTGACTGGATTTGAACCCAGGTCCCATTGGTGAAAGCTTCGGATCCTAGCCACTGGACCACCAGGCAACCCAGAGGCACTATTAGGATTACCTATATCTATACATGGGTTCCCTGGCGGTCCAGTGGTTAGGACTCGGTGCTTACACAGCTGCAACCTGGGTTCAGTTCCAGTCAGGGAACCAGGAGGTCACACCACCCGGAAGCCGAGCAGGGTTGGGCAAGGTCAGTACTTGGATGGGAGACCACCTAGGAATTTCAGGAGCTTTATGCTGTGGCCCTCTGGTGGAAGAACTGGTGACCCACTCAAGTATCTCTGCCATGAACACCAAGTGGATCAGCATGGTGTGTTATGGTCCATGAGGTCACGATGAGTCGGACATGACTGAACAACACAAACACATATCTAATATATCAAAAGACAAACAACTCCTAATAGATCCAATATTTTTAGCTACTAGAAATATCATTAACTAAAAACCGTAAAATCAGATAAACCCACAACAGGAACGATATTAAAATTTAAAAAAATGGATATCCTTTGGAACATTTGGACACTGACAAAAATAACTAAATTACATTTAAAGAACAGAAAAGTGAATCATTTCTTAACTCACCCCACTATTCATCTTCCCCACATTTTATTTTTGATTTACCACTGTTAATGTTATGAAAAATTAAATAAAAGAACAAAAAAAATTCTATGTATTTATCTATAGCTGCAACATAATTGTTAATTTTTAGTATTTCATCTTAATAACAAAAAAAAAATTTGAAAAAATAAAAATATATATTGTGATTTAATTTTATGGCATATTAAATATCTTCTATATAAACTCTTTCAGATAAATAAACAAACATTTTTAGTTAAGCCACCTTAACTTAAACGGCCACTTTAGTCCTAAATACAGAGATTACATGGACACTGGAAAATATTCAATGTTTTTGAATAAAAAAAAATAAAAAAATACATATGGTATATTACTTTCTAATATAATTAACTCTTTTATCAAATGTATTATTCAAAACAGCATACAGGAAACATTTATTAAATGAATATGTTACATTACATTATTACAAAAGTGTTTTTTTTTTTTAATGAACAATATTAAGTGAAACCTGTTTAAACTCCATTAAAATGCAGAGAACATACTGTAGCCTGTAGATCTGATTGGCTGGCTGAGGGCAAGCCCCCAACAGCAGTTACACATCCAAATTAGTATATTTGGGGGGAAAAAAGAAGAAATCAGACGTGATCGAATACCCGGTCTCTGATGATACAAAGAAAAAAATGCCCCTTAAGTAAAGCTTGGGGTGCCATTTCCTTCCGGTCATTCTCTTACCTGTCTCCTCCCCTCACAGATGTCTCTTATCTCACCTGCTGTCACTCTAATTACCCCATTGCCCCTCCCCATCACACCCACCTGCTGGGTTATAAGACATGAAGGACGTCTATGAGGGAGGTCGCACAGATCACTGGGACATATACATTTGCATAGATTCTCTGCCCAATTACCCCAACATGGTTCCAGTTGTTATCTTTCAACGACCATAAACATAAAACAACATGGCGGAGATACCAATTATGGTATAGCAATGTAAAACTTTAAAAAATGTATTTTCTTACAATAAACTACCGTATATACTCGAGTATAAGCCGAGGCACCCATTTTACCACAAAATACTGGGTAAAATGAGTGACTCGAGTATAAGCCGAGGGTGGGAAATATGCTGCCCCCTGTGTCCCTCTTGTGCCCCCCTCTTGTGTGCCCTTTTCTTGTGTCCCCCATCTCTCTCCCCTGTGTCTCTTCCCCCCTCTCCCTCCCCTGTGTCTCTTCTCCCCTGTGTCTCTTCCCCCCTCCCCTATCACCCTCCTCAACCCCCCTCCACATTCTCAACCTCCCTCCTCAACCCCCCTCCTCAACCCCCCTCCACATTCTCAACCTCCCTCCTCAACCCCCCCTCATTCTCAACCTCCATCCTCAACCCCCTCCTCAACCTCAACCCCCCTCCTCATCCCCAACCCCCTCCTCAACCTCAACCCCCCTCCTCATCCTCAATCCCCCTCAACCCCCCTCCTCATCCTCCCTCCTCATCCTCCCCCCTCATCCTCCCCCCTCATCCTCAACCCCCCTCCTCACTTTACCCCTCTAAATACCTCCCCCTCTTCCTTTCCCCTCACTTACCTCCATCTGCAGCTTCTCCTGTGGCCTCCACGCTCCTTCCGGCGTCTTGACCCGGCCAATGCTAATGACGTGGCGCGCATGTGACGTCACGTCATTAGCATATTCCGGGTGCCGAAGCAGGAAGGAGCGGAGGCCGGAGGAGAAGCTGCAGATGGAGGTAAGTGAGGGGAAAGGGAGAGGGGGAGGTATTTAGAGGGGTAAAGTGAGGAGGGGGGTTTAGAATGAGGAGGGGGGGTTTAGAATGAGTAGGGGGGGTTGAGGATGAGGAGGGGGGAGGGAAAGAGACACAGGGCGGTTAGAGAGACACGGGGGGGTTAGAGAGACACGGGGGGGGGGGGGGGGTTAGAGAGACACAGGAGGGGGGGTGAGAGTGACTTGAGTATAAGCCGAGAGAGCCCTTTTTATCCTTAAAAAAAGGGCTGAAAAACTCGGCTTATACTCGAGTGTATACGGTAACAATGTCGGGTTCAACCAATTTTGTGCAAATTCAGATTGTATTAAACTTTTGTGGATTATATCAATTTAAAGGGATATGGAAGGTTTCTGAATATTATGAGATATATTATATACCTATGTATATATTTACTTTTATGTACTTTATTTTATTAAGAAGCGCTTATAATCTCTGTATTTACTATCTAAAATAATACAAATGTTACCTGCAGCTCATGAAGACAGACTCTGTACTACTAACTGTGCAGTGTCTCATACTAGCCAATCTGTGACCATCTCTCGGCAACATTCCACAGAGATGTGGTCCTTGATAGGCTAGGACACTACACTGAACACCCAGCCCTACAGGGTCCGTGTCTGCATCAGTGGACTGACCGGATCTATCCTGTTATAGTTACGGCACCCATCGGGCGCTGCAGTACGGCGTCCAACCGCTAGATGGCGCTGCAGATATTTTGCAGCACTACTGGTATGTTAGAGAATTTCTAAGCTTAGAATGGTAGCCTAACGGTTAAACTAACCCTAACCCTATCTCTAACAGTTTACCATTGACTCTATGATATGGCACTGGAATATCGGCAGCACCATCTAGCTGTTGGTCGCCGCACTTCTGCTGCGGACTGGTGCTGTAACCATAACAGGAAAGGACCAACAGACCCATACAGAGACTATTTTTTAGACTTAAGCCAGTAAATAAGCACTTTATAATGAAACAAAGTACATAAAAGTAAATGGATACCCAGGGATATTATATACCCAGTAACACCCAGGAGCCGCACATATTTATACAAGTTCATGTATTGTTGGAACATTCTCAATCTGATTTTTGTATTGTCACAGATCCCAGCCTGCTCGGGCCTCCCCCACAACCACACACACCTCCAAGTTCTCACAGAAGTTTGGAGCTACAGAGAAATGCCCCCGGTGCGGCAAATCTGTGTATGCTGCCGAAAAAGTGATGGGAGGTGGACTGGTGAGTTAATCATTTAGGTCCCTATTCTATTAGAAGCTTGTAAGTGACGCGAACATGTCATTTTTGCTGTGGGTGTTTTTTTTTCTCTAAACGTTTAGATGTATTCTATTGACTCAAGCTCACAATCTACCTCTTTAAGCCTAAACTCATAACCTTGCCTTTTTAAGTCTGATTTCAGGGGGCGTGATCATATGATCGGACAATATATAAGCAAGGATTTAATTTACCGCTTAGACACAGCCAGTAGTAAATGAGACGTCATCATGGTGTCAGTAACGCATGGAAGTTACACGTAATCTGCAATCAGAGGCTACAAATTAATTAATGTAATATTTGTCGATCGCGCTCACAATCCAGCGCTCCATAAAATGTATTAGAGCATCTGTTCTAGTTCATGTGGGTTTCATGATATGTATTAACCTCTTGAGTCCTGGAATTAATATTACTCAGAAATATCAGTTAAAAATAATATTTATTAATTGCATATTTGTGGGCTTGAGACTGATGTGAATTAATTATAATGTATCTCCATGCCTTCCCGTGCTTTTATAGTACAGTAGTGTGTGTTTAATTGCAGTTACAGCTCTAATAAGTGTTTGGAAAAGCCCTTGCGAGCCCTATTTAGTACTCGTAAGATTTTAGACAGAAACATGATATTTTTTCAGTTGCTGTTAGACTTTATTTGCGAGCTAGAGCTCTAATAGAATAGCGATTTTGTGTAAGTTTAATTTAGATCTCGTAATATTTGAGCTGTGCTATAACCAATGGAGTTCTAAGGCCGGTTTTGCTGACCTGTAGTGATTGTGGGCGGGGAACTCGTAATCGGATTGGGAGGAACTAATAGAATATGTGGCAATTTTAAAAGCAGTTTTAAGTATGTATTAATTTACGAACTGGTCAATAGAATAGGGCACTTAGTTATTTACAAACTCCATCAATTCAGCAACAACAAAAACAGGGACTCAAGCTGAGAATTCACAATACCTAAGTAGGTTTGTCCTCTAGGTCTGGTTACCTACTCTCACAGCGGCCTCTTTTAGCTCACTTGTGTCCTTCACAGGGATAAATATCCTGTAGTATATCAGTCTGGTCTCACTCACTAGAGTGACCCAGCCCCGAAATACCAGGCAACTACCCTGAACAGGAGAAACGGCAAAACTCAAATGTACATTTTGGCCTGTTTTGGGCCTCGTCAGTATCTTTAAAGAATGCTTAAAAACACGTAAGAGTGACAGGTAACCGGTTTCACGTGGGGGCCTCATTGTGCTTTAAATGGTTGAATTGAGGTAGAAAATGAATTATTTGTTAATAAAGGGTTATATAATGAGAAGTATTTAGGAATACTATTGGTTAAATTAATTGATTTTGGATTGTATATTGGTGAAATGAGCCACAGAACGAGCCGGTCTGCCTAATGCCCCCACTGATTATAAGGTGCCTCTCGAAAGCCCCACACTATGGGGAGTGGGAAATTATTGGTGATGAACCAGTGGACAAAATTTAAGGGTTTCCGGGTACAGTTTTAAAGAAGCAATATTATCTTTATTATTAAATGTTATTAATGGCACAATCACTAAATTGTATGAAAGTGGACCGTAATGGTAGTACACATACAGAGAAGCATTGCAGTTACTTCTCTGAAAATTAACATGACTTTGTTTATTTTAATATCATTCAATATAAAAGGTATTCAACATTAGAAATAAATTGTCCATCCATACATATATCACTAGAGGTATACCAGCTTATGATAAAACAGGTATTTGAATGCCATATATATAAATAACAAAGGAGAGTTAGGAGGAGAGGGCCCACCAGAGCACTATTTGTTAATGTATGTTTCCAGGGTGACATTTTGTATAAGGGTTCTTCTTAATGGATCCATATGGAGCCAGTCTTTTTCAAGATCTCGATTTCTTGAAACTACATTAACCACCTGAACGCTTTTCCAGTATTTTACCAAAACCCATTTAGCAACCAGAAGGATATGAGATACCGGAATAATCTGGGAGTAAGATATCAATTTCCAAGTGTAGTAGCATACATACTAAATTAAGCAAAACCCCCTTTCCTGTTATTTTAGACAGCTGTCCCCCCGCAGTGAAGCCAGAACAGCTGGATTGTGTCACACTCCCACAACATGTGCCGGGGGTGCCTTGTTTTACACAGCCCCTCCAACAGGTGTGTTGGGAGGAAACGCCAAATCTATTTATATCTGTGGGGACCAGATGCCATCTTTGAACAGTTGAAAAAAAATAATTCATTATAAGATGGACATAACGATGAGTTTTTAACTAGTCGAAAGGCATTTTTCCGTATTTCTCTTGCCCATTTCTTATTTAGGTCTCTTTCCCAAATCTTAATGGGCTTCTTGTAATGCAGAATATGGCAGCCAAGAGGTTCCCTTCAAATTGAATTTCTTAGATAAACTCGCTAAACTGCGTAGGGTACCACTAACATACACGTCTCACACTTTAATTCCTCCACTTATCCAGCCCTGGATGTCGAATCCTTTACTATTAGTACGTAACACCTCATTTGGAGCGCACAATTATGGAAAATTAGTTAAAGTCATTATACTTTTATTTTTATACCAAAACCCACTTGGAAGGTTGACTAAATCTAACTCTTCTATGATAGACAAATTATCAGATGCGAGGTATAGGTAAAAGCAAATCTTGCTCTATCTTAAACCAAACCGCCATTATGTTTTAACTATTCCATCTTACAAGGTGTGAGAAAATAATGGCATCTTGAATGTTTCTCATCGCAGGTGAGGTCAAGCCTCCTCTAATAAATGCTCTTTTACTAATTTTAAGTTTTATCCTAGTTTTTTCCCTCTATATAAATAGTTGTCAATTAATTTCTGTAGCTCATTTAGTACCGTATTGGTCCACATATAAGCCGCACCCGTAAAATTCAAGGGGAAAAAATTGAAAAAAAAATAGTTCTCAAATATAAGCAGCACCCGTAAAATTGGAGAGAAAAAGACTCTCAAAGTGATCAGCCATTGCAAGAAACAGGCTTTATAATTAGCACTGTAGCTTTTTTTACAGGCCTTACAGGGTGTTAGAATCACTAAAACCGTAAATCGCTATTCAATTGCTACAATACCGCAGTCTCAAGCACGCAAATCGGTGCCCTTAACTCGCAATCACGCGAATCTGCAGTAATTTTACGTTCGCAATTAGAAGCCGCACACGTAACTAGCAAGCTCGCAAATCGGCAGTGATTTTTTTACGGTTGCGAATATAAGCCGCACCCGTAACTCGCAAACCCAAAAATCGGAAAAAAAGGTGCGGCTTATATTCGGACCAATATGGTATATATTTATGGGCAACTTATGGGACACATCTAAATATATAGAATATTTTGGGTATAACTGACATCCTTATTGCTGCAATTCTTGCTGTCCAGGACATCTTTCCAGTCTGATAGAATACGCCTGATTTGCTTACTAATAATATTAAGATTTTGAGTTGTACCCGTCTTCCGGTGAGTTTCCTGCAAACATATTATATCTGCTCTGACCTTCAGGGAATTTGTCATGGCCATATTCCTTTTTTGAGGGGTATTAAGACCTTGTGCATTTATAGAAATTATTTTGAACACCATGACATTTTATGGTTCAAAAGCGGTAGTTATAGTTTTAAACTTAACCCTTTAAGAGAATACATTTCTCTTTAATATGGTGTCTGTGTGTCTACTATCTCCCCTAGAACTTTTTTTGAAATGGTCGTCTAACCCCTGGAGCCATATTCCTCCTTACATGCATACTCCTTCTTTTTGGGAGTTTGTAAATTGAAGCTTGCAATTTGTTACCAGATTTTCTGATCCACCCACCAATTCTAATCTATTATCTCTTTCTTGTGGGGGATTATTGCCAGTAATTGCTCTTTGCCTCCTTTGGGTCTGAGTGTATTGTTTTCAATATAAACCTATTTGTAATCGACAAGTTGCGCTAGATTAAGACTAAAGATATGCTGCTAAAATAAAGTGATAAAATGTAACTTTTATTATTTATATTAAAAATCAAGATCTAGGGTAAGGTGTTGGGGAGACTTTTGAGGTTCTTCAGTTTTTATTCAACAAGTACAACCACAGGTAACATTGTGGATTTTGGATTGTTTGTTGTATTTAACTATCTGTCCAGCCCTATTAGGTGGTATAGTTATGCATACAACAAACAATTCAAAATCCACAATGTTACATGTGGTTGTACTTGTTGAATAAAAACTAAAGAACCTCAAAAGTCTCCCCAACACCTTATCCTAGATCTTGCTAAAGCCTTTTCTGGAAACACTATACGTCTCAAAGTATACTGATCTATATTGAGGGGAAGCATACAGCAAATGATTTATTGAGCCTTGAGCAGATAACTTACCTCATACTGGTAAAAAAAATAAAATTCTGAGGTCTTAAAAATCTCATGGAGGATTCCAAACATGCCGCCCCCCAACTCACCAATCTCATGACTTCCAGCATCCCAATCCCAACACAAGTACACTTCCCCTTATTTATACAGAATCACATTGGGTGCAATGGGTGTAATTTCACCCATTCTTGATAAATCCTCATTCGACTCAGCTTTCCCATCTATCGCCCAATCTCTCTACTTCCCCTGGCTTCTAAACTGCTTGAACGACTCGTTTACAATTGCCTAGCCCAATTTATTTTCTCCATCTCCTTCCTTGACACATTCCAATCTGGCTTCCATCACCATAACTCAATCAGCTCTCACAAAAGCCACTAATAACTTGCTCACCACCAAAGTTAAATGGTAATTTCACTGTTGTAATTCTCCTGAATTCCTCTGCTGCCTTAGATACAGTTGACCACCCTCTTCTTATCCAAATTCTCCTCTCTCTTAGCATCCGTAACACCATTCTCTCATAGTTCACAGCATATCTAAAAGGTTGAACATTAAGTATCTCTTACTCTGGCACGTCTTCTTTACCACACCCTCTGTATGTTCGCATACCCCAAGGTTCAGTCCTAGGTCCCTCCTTTTCTCTATCCATCCACACTTTGTACTTTTTTTTTATTTCAGTATCATCTATATGCAGAAGACACTCTCAATCTACCTCTCTGCCCAAAATCTATCCCCCTCTCTGCTAGATCAAGTTGCCAACTGCCTCTCTAACATTTCCTCCTGGATGTCCGCCAGTCAACTCAAACTCAACATGTAAAAGACTGAGCTGCTGGGGGGCGGAGCTGGCGTTTGCGGAAGGCAGACGTGTTTGTCTGAGCTCCGGATTGAGCTCCGAATAGGGCTTTTTATTCTGCCCTGGAGCGGTTGCTTGTGCCCTGCCTGCACACGGGGCACTACTGGAGGTTGCCCCCATCCCCCGGGGAGCAACGGGGAGCCTATTAGGCGGCCCAGCAGCACGGGAGACCCCCGGTCACGGGACGACGCCTGAGGCCCCAGAGGACTTCGGGGCTCTATTCCCCAGCTCCTGAGAGGGTGCTGGAGCTGATCCTGGTGGCGGCTGGATCCGGCCGGGATCCCAGGGCGACCTCTCTAGCCAGAGTGTGGTCCCAGAACAACGGGGCAGAAAGCCCGCGAAACGCGGCCGCCATCTTGCGGGGCCGCCATTTTGTGCACCCACCAGACGGCTGCAGGTAGGGGGGATCTTCCCCAGAGTGCTGTAACTCCCCAGAGGGGCCCCAGGAGAGAGCCAGACATCCCCAAATGAGGGAGCAGTGCACCCAACGCAAGTAGTGGCTACTTAGCACTCTCCCCACATATAAGGCACTGTGGCTGCCATTAAAGAGTCTTGGTGGGGTAGGAAGAGGAAGCTGCTTGAATATTTCCCAGCTTGCAAGGCACTCAATGCTCTATTTATTGTCACTTCCCCACACAACTCTGAGATCTGGGGTTAAGGCTGTGTGAATCAACTCTTTAAGCTACCCTCTCAGGACTGAGCTCTTGATATAGAGGCTTATCTCATAGCATTGCCAGAGTCTGAATTGCATAATATTTGGGAGCACTGTGGGTGTACCTTGTCTCAGAAACTGACGCTCTCTTTAGGCACTTTTTATGGAACATTTGTGCATCAAACAAAATATTGTGTCTACCTACATTTGAGACTTCTGCTTTTACTACCAGGTGCATAGACTGTGTTAATTTCTTACAACATCAGCGCATGTGCTGCCACCGTGTGGACGTTTACAATACTGCAGATCATCATTGGCCTTATTGCTGCTTTCTGTCTGTACTGATCTATCCTAAGGCTGAGTTCTACTTAACAGGCTCCCGTCAACAAAAGCAGACAGACCACCTGAAGAGGGTACAACTTTTTGTGCCACCCGTCTAACAAAGGACTATTCTCTGTTTGGCCGGATTTTCAAAGGCCTCTCCAGTGCCCTGGCTGTAGACTACACTATAATTATGGAGTAAGGAGACGAATGGGAAATTGGCCTGGCAGCACAGCTATCACCTACCTCAACTCACCCTTATAATCTGGACATACTCTACTACTTGGGCCAGCGGACTTTCACTCAGACCACTTGGGGCATAGCTTCCCCCTATTCTATACCTGGCTGATTCCATAACAGACCTTTTGCTGAACCCTGCGGCCCGTATTCCAAAATGCCGAAACCCAAAAGAACTGCTTCAGCGAAGGGCATTAGGGAGCACTTTACACCTAAATCTGCCAGATGCTCCCTACCTGCGGAATCTGCCTCAGAACACTCGGATGGCTCGGACAGGGAAGGTACTCCTGACGCTCCTAGCCAATGTATGGACCTCTCTGCCAGGTCAGTGGCTACTATTGAGCTGCTCCTGGCAAAAGCTATTGATCCTCTAAGACAAGACTTGAAGGACCTGGGGCACCGCACTCAAATCCTGGAGGACGCATCGGATCGGATGGCCGAAGCGCAAGAAAGAGACCGATCCTCTATTGCTCAAAACTCCATTCATATCTCTGACCTCACGGATAAGATAGAGGATCTGGAGAACCGGTCCCGCCGGCATAATGTACGCATCCGAGGTATACCGAGAGCGATACAGGACCTGTCTGGCTATCTGAGGGACACAATTCCCATAATCCTCCCTAATCAGCCCGAAAGTGTGTGGGAGATTGAGCGGGCCCATAGAGCCTTGGGTGGTATGAGGAGCTTGGAGGCTCCCAAGGATGTTATTGTTAGATTTTTAAGGCAGCAGGCCAGAGATCTTCTACTATCGGCCACCAGGAAGCTGCATACCATCAAGGGGCCGGATGACTCAATCCTGCAGTTTTATGCGGACCTCTGCCCGGATACCCTGCATAAGCGGAGACTTATGAAACCGGCTGTTGCTATTCTTATTCAGCACAGGATCCAGTACCGTTGGAACTTTCCGTTTGCTCTGACTTTCACCTATCGTGGCAAGACTTATACCACCCGCTTTCTGGAAGACTGCCTAGATGTATTGCAGAGATTACAGCTATGCCCGGAGCCCACGACAGCAGCAAATCAAGAGCACCTTGTTTCGCTGATCCCTAAGAGGCAGCAGACCTCAAAGCCATCACAAGTTCATGGCAAACAAGTCCCTATCTTGGAGGGGCCCAGTGGCTTTCGGGACTATATGGGCGATCTGCAAGACAAGCGCTTGGTATCCTCAGCAGACTCTGGACTCTCGGCCTCTTCAAAGTTGGGCCCGCGACCTGAGAGGCCTCCTACCTAGCTGGACTTTGATAATATTTTACTGAGTATTTGATGTTCAATTTTCATTGTTTATAATCCAGATAGAATGTTGATAGAATAGTTCGCACTATTGCCATTTAGAATTAATATAGTTTGCCAGACTAGTTTCCCACATTACGTGGATTTGTCTTTTACTTTGTTTACTATAAATAGAGATAGAAGGGTCTGTGTAGTCGATTGTTTTATACTGATCCTGCTATATACTTGAAATTACAGCTTGAAGTTTAGTCGTACTGTAAACTTGTTGTTTTCCTGCTCTGTTTTTTTTTATTTTTTTATTTATCTATTTATTTTTTTATTTTATTTTTCCTATTTTTGTGTTTCTTGTTTCTGTTCTGTTATTGGCTTGTTTGCTTTATCCCGGATTTGTCTACCTCTCCGATATTAAACTGCATTTCTCCCTTTTCATTGCTCTCAGCCCTCCTGATAAAAGAGAGATCTCTCCGCCGCCAACAGCATACCCGCTGGGACTTCTGTCTGCTCTCCGGGCTCTTCCACTCCCCGCCATTCACGTGCTCAGCTATTAGGTAAGGTTGCATACACCTACACTCCTGATTTTTAATGGCTACTTCTAAATACACCATAGTGACCCACAATGTGAAGGGCTTCAATTCCCCCTTTAAAAGGAGGAAGGCCTTTGCATTCTACAAAAAATATACTCCCTCGGTCATTTTCATGCAGGAGACCCATTTTTCCCTTGGCAACAAACCTAAATTCCTGCATAAGGATTACCCTACCTATTATCTAGCCTCTCTCCCCACTAAGAGAGCTGGCTGTGCAATTTTGCTGCATAGGACCTTCCCCTTCCAGGTAGAATCCACTCGGGTAGACGGGGATGGCAATTACGTTATGGCAACTGGGACTATAAGAGGGGAAAGAATGACGCTGCTATCTCTGTACTCTCCTACGAACTCCCCCTACTCTGTTCTCATAGACCTGTTGAAAAAACTAGAGGCTCAGGATTTGGGGAAATTGATTATTGGGGGGGACCTTAACCTGACCTTAGACCCGACACTTGACAGATCTGGAAAACCGACCAACAGATTTCCCAACAAGACTAATCAGATTAAGTCCTTACTAAATGGTTTGGGGTTAGTTGATGTCTGGCGGGGTAAGCACCCGGACAAGAGAGAGTACACTTTCTACTCCCAGACTCACCTGACATACTCTAGGATTGACGCTCTACTTATCACGTCCTCATTGTATGACTCTGCTATAAACTCTGAGATAGTCCCTTGCCCCTGGTCAGACCATGATCTGGTACTAGCTGAGCTGGATCTGGGTCCTAATCCTCGACTTCCCTATAAATGGGTTCTGAACGAATTCCTTCTGTCTAATCCGAGTAGTGTGGATTCCATATCCAAGGACATACAGCTGTTTTTTGAGACTAATGACACCCCCGACACTGGGGCTGGATGGCTTTGGGCCGCCCATAAGGCTTTTGTTAGAGGAACTTGCATTAAGCTGTCCTCTATACATAAGAAACTTCTTAGGCAGAAGGAGACAGAGCTCTCTACCTCATTAAAGAGGTTAGAGGAGAAAAACCAACAGCGTCCCTCTCTTCAGGGGCGTAAATTAATTGACCAGACTAGGCTTGAGCTGGACGCTATTTTGTCCCATCAAACTGAACGGGCTATGAGAAAAATGAAGCACCTCTATTACTGGAAGGCAAACAAACCTGACTCCCTTTTGGCTAAAAGACTAAACAATAAATTTTCCCAACCCAGAACCACCCAAATTAGGATACCTGGCGGTCAAATCTCCTACAGTCCCAATGAAATCCAAAAAACGTTTCAAAATTATTATCAAAAAATATACTCCTCGCAAACCCACTGCAGTGGATCAGATATAGACTCCTTTCTAAATTTATGCGACCTCCCTAAAATACCGGATTATCAACTGGATGATTTGAACTTAGAAATAACACAGGAGGAGGTTAAATTTACCATCCAGAATCTTAAGTTGGGCAAATCCCCGGGACCGGATGGCTTCACTAACTTGTATTATAAAAAATTTGAACCTCTTCTTACCCCCCACATGACATCTCTTTTTAATGCCATATTAAACGGAGAGCCTATGCCCCCGGAGTTAAACCGGGCTGACTTGGTGATTTTTCCAAAAGATGGCAGGGACCCTTTAGAGGTGAAAAATTATCGCCCTATATCCCTAATCAATGGGGATGTCAAAATTTTGGCGAAAATTATGGCCACCCGCATCTCTAAATTTCTACCCGATTTGATCCACAAGGACCAAACTGGGTTTGTTCCCTTTAGAGAGGCCGGGGACAATGTTAGGAGGGTCATGAATGCACAGTTCATGGCTCAGAAGTCTAATATACCAGTCTGTCTCTTAGCTTTAGATATAGAGAAAGCTTTTGACACGGTAGAATGGCCATATTTATATAAGATTCTGGACAAATTTGGATTCAAGGGACGCTTTATTAATTTACTTAAGAGATATTATGACTCCCCAGCAGCCAATCTAAAACTCCCAGGAGATCACAAAGTCGACATCCACATTCAAAGAGGGACCAGGCAAGGGTGTCCGCTCTCCCCACTGTTATTTGCTCTTGCTATAGAACCCCTTGCACAAGCGATTAGAGCCAACCCAGTCATCCAGGGGGTACAGGTAGGCCTCCAGCATTTCAAATGCTCTTTATTTGCGGATGACATGCTTTGCACCCTAACCAATCCCCTTTCATCCATACCTGCACTCATGTCCACTGTCCAGGACTTTGGCAAAATCTCGGGTCTTAAGCTGAATGTTGAGAAGACTGAGGCGATGGGGATCAGATTGCCGCAGGGGGAGATTGACATCCTCAAAGCTAATTACCAGTTTATTTGGCCCGCACAGTCTATAAAATACTTAGGTGTTAGACTTACCTCCAAGTTTGGGGATATGTACGGGGCAAATTTTCCTCCCTTGTATAGATCTCTGACATTGGATATGCAGAAATGGAGGAGCTTTAAGATTTCATGGACAGGCCGCATTGCGGCTGTGAAAATGAATATCTTACCTAAATTACTATACTTATTTAGATCTCTTCCTATCCCTCTCCCCCTTAAAGACCTAGACAAATTCCAGAATAGCATTTCCCGGTTCATCTGGGACGATAAACGCCCTCGCATTCCCAGGCAGGTGATGTTTCGCTCCAAGAATAGAGGTGGCCTCGCGACTCCGAATTTAAGACTTTATCTTAAAGCTGCACACTTGGCTCCTTTGCCTAGAGCCCACTCTATGAAACACCATCCATCTTGGGTTTTTATGGAAAATTATCAAATGTCCCCACATAGTTGGGATAAGTTGGTTTGGATGCCTGAGGACTCTGCCCCTTTCATAACTCATGAAAACCCCATAATCTCCTTGACGCTCCAGGCCTGGAGATGGGCTAGATCTAGGCATCGACTTAGCACGGAATTATCACCCCTTCTATCAGTTATGTCCTTCCCACAAATTCTAGCAGATTCAAGTTCTACGTCTAGATTTTGGTGGACCTCCAGACGCCTGGATCGCATAGGGAATTGGTTCGCCAATGACAAACTACTGACCTATGACCAATTTTGCACGACTCACGACTTGCCAACTACAGAACTCTACAATTACTTAAAAATTAGAAGTTGGGTTACCAAGATGGTTAAGGATTCCGGGCCCCCCAGAGCCTCCTGGCTATCAGTTATCTGTAAAAATCTCCCACTTGCCAAGGGTAACCTGAGTTCTTTGTATAACACCTTTCTGGGCACTTCGGGGGGCCAAAAACCCAAGTTTATGCTGCATTGGGAAAAGGATCTGGGGGTGGAGTGGGACTGGGACAAATGGACTGAATCTTGCTCCAATCTTTCAAAAGGATCACTTAATTCGGCTTTATTAGAAACATCAATTAAAGTTTTACATAGGGCTTACTGTACTCCCGATAAAATGCAGAAGTTTAGGCCACAGGAGAGTAACAAATGCTTTAGGGGATGCCAGGATGTGGGGGATCATATTCATGTTTGGTGGGCCTGTCCACGTGCCCAGAATCTCTGGGAACGATTGACCCGTTTAGCCTCCACACTTTTTCATAGAGAAGTAGCTCCTTCAATTGAATCCTGTTTACTGGGGGTCCATATTAAAAACTTGTCCCAATCCCAGAACAAGTTGTTTCAAATAATGGCATTAGCTTCAAAGATTCACATAGCTAGTAGATGGAAGGACATGAATCTAAACTTTCAAGAGGTAATTAGGAAGATCAACTATTTGCTTATTAATGAGAGGCTAACTCATATTGTTTTAGATAGGATGCCCCAATTCCAGATAGTTTGGGACCCTTGGATAACATCCTCCTTTAGCGTTTCCTTAGTATAATGCCTGTATTTGCTTGAAGCGATTCTGAGGAGTGGACTGGAGTGGGGGAGCTTTGGAGACCTTTCAGTGGTGCTGGATGGCGGGAAGGATCTGAGGTAAGAGGGAGAGATAAGCCGGGACTGCTTTGGGGCCGCCATGAGGGGCCAATGATTCTTTTATTTAGTTTATATATTTTTTTTTTCTCTCTTTCTTTTCTGGGGTATGGTATATGATAGTTTAGTTAATATAGATAGGTAATACATTTTATATTGTATACTTCTATCGACTGTGTACTCTAGAAGTTAATTGGCTCATTTTGCCTTGTATTTTTTATATGGTTGGAAAAACCAGCCTAGACATTAGAAAATTTTCTCACTAAAAATTAAAAAAAACAAGAAGGTTTAGTCAGTTAAATGCTGAAAAATGATAATTTTATGTTTAGAGGACTTGATAAAGCTGACATTTATGACTGTTAAGAATGTTTTATTTATGTATGGATTTTGCATACCTTCTAATAAAAGAATATTTATTCAAAAGACTGAGCTGCTAATCTTCTCACCCATGGGTTCCACTCCTCATACATATTTTTCACTGTTGCCAATGCCATGAAGTCTGTCCACCCCCGTAAGATGGTTTTGCATTCAATTGCTCATGATTTTAATTGGCGTAAAGAATAACATTTAAATAAATGGTATCACTTTATTTGCAATGTATCCTTGTTCCTTATCTAGTGCAATTTGTTCTTGATTTTTGTATTTCATGCTTTGGTATATACACACAGTAGTGAAATATAAAACAAACTACACTGATCCTTTAAGCTTCAGACTCTACTAGGATTCAGTACCCTTTTATGTAAACTGAGCTTCCACATATGCCCGACATAATGTGCCATGGTCTAGTATCAAAGCCAACGTTATGCGCTTCAGAGAACTACAAATAGGCTAATTTCTTTCAACCTTCGCCTGTTTTTTCATGACTGAATAAATTAGAAGTGAACTTGAAGTACAAAAGAAAATCACTGGCTACGGTTACTAATATTTTATTTTTGGTAACAGATAAAGTGGCTTTAGATATTTCAGCAGAGGATTAGGACATCTGAAGATATGATTATACCAGAGAATATTGTATATACTGTGACTTTTCTATCTCCCGCAGCCCTGGCATAAAACCTGCTTCCGC
This sequence comes from Discoglossus pictus, assembly GCA_027410445.1. Classification (NCBI taxonomy): domain Eukaryota; kingdom Metazoa; phylum Chordata; class Amphibia; order Anura; family Alytidae; genus Discoglossus; species Discoglossus pictus. The sequence goes on along the minus strand of CM050175.1, from coordinate 65,969,047 downwards.
TGTGCCTTTTGTGGGAAAAGCCTGGATTCAACGACTGTCACTGAGAAGGAAGGAGAGATCTACTGCAAAGGTCAGTGTGCGGGATCTGATAGGGAGGGATATATTTGATCATATAGTAACCCATTGGAGAGATACACACAGGTATTGTGAATAAATATTATGGTAGAACAAAAATGGGGAGGGGAAAAATGTGTACCAACACATGGCGCAAGTCACTTGGATCACCAATACAACCACAATACGAAGAACTGAGTATGGTTTGATCCTCACCTTTCTAGACCTCAAGACGGTGAGGTACTATGGTCACTCTCATCAGATCCCCCAATCTGGTCAGGTTTTTGGATGGCCTTGAAGGTCAATGCTGTCTCACTGGATACACGTTTCCACATGAAGTCCACACGTAATTTAATCGATGGAAATATCAGATTGATATTCCGGACTTAGCAAATGGCTCAGATACCAGATTGATCAATGGCCAGCTGCTGTTTATTTTACTCTTTACAGACTTATTAAATATAAATGATGTGAGAGAGATCAATATGTAAAAAATATATAACTTTTATTGGTATTGGTATGAATAGAAACCATGGCGGAGCTAGTGAATGGAGGGCCCAAATGCAAAAAAAAGATGTTGGGTGCGCTATTTGCGGGCGTGCTCTCCTCGGTAAGTGCATGCGTCCGCGAGCATTAGGCGTGCACCCGAAAGTCGTGCTACTATATATATAAAAATATATATTAATAAATAATACAATATATAAATATATATGCAATGGGGAAGGGGAGAAGGGATAGGAGAGAGGGGAACGGTGTGCCAAGGAGCCCTTCGGGGTTTGGTGGGGTTAAATGCATAGTTTAAATTTACAAAGCACTGGACCCACGTGGAGCAGTGCCCCGGTGCAAAGCACCGCCTGCACCAAATACGTAATTTAATAATCAATTCAATATGGGTGATAAAATAGATGCATTTCTCCGCTTATCATGCAGCTTACTCAGTATTTAAAACACCCCCCCTCCTGGTGTACTTAGGCTCGATTGTGGAGTAAAAAAATAAAAATAATAATATCTTAACTTTTTAAGTAATTAATGACGAACTGATCTCTTTTTTAAATGACTGAAAACAGTGTTTTAAAATTGAAATGCTTTCCCCCCCCCCCCCCCCAACAAATGTATTTATGAATCATTCACGTTTTGTATGGACTTTCAGCAAATTAAAAAATGTTGACATTTAATTGCAACTGCAAAGCAACTTTTTGAAAATGCATTTGCCACTTTAAGGGGTAAAGGACCACTGTGACCCCACCACAATAGGAGCTCGATGTTTTAATTAGACATTGGTCTTAATAACATTTTCTATTTTATTTTTTTCAAGAAGCATCAAACTTACTTTCACTTATCAGACTCCATCGACTAGACTAGGGCAAAATGTTTAAATGATAAATAATTACAGACTTTCTCCGATGTCATTAAACCAAAATTAAATAGGACATTTTGTCTTTGTTTATAAAAGAATTAGAAACCTGAGAGGAACAGTAGATGCAGATAAGATCTGTATTCATTGCTGTTAAAAAGTTATCTTCAAAAATCCCCTTGATAACAGAACAGAATGGAAGAGTAATGCCCAACAGGATAACCTGTCCCCTTAAACAGATGAACAGTCCAAGAGGGGATCCTACATGATGCAATCAGAGTCATCTAAATCTAGGATATTTTTTCTAAAATTATTTTCTTTTTCTTTCTTCAATGTTGTTATTTTGTTTCACACGTCAAACGTGTGTGAAATATTTAAAACCCTACAGTAGTCAATTTAAAGGGGTATAGAAGGTTTCAGGCTTTCGCTGGGTATATACAGTAATATACCTGTGTGTCTATTTTATTTTATGTACTTTATTTTATAAGCTCTGTTCTTACTAAACACATATTACCTGCATGGGTCTGCCCTTTAATGCTCATGAAGACACAGTCTCTGTAGTGCTGACTGTGCAGTGTCTCATACTAACCAATCAGTGACCATGTCTCAGCAGTAATACTTTGCTGTGTCTCACACTAGTGAATCAGGGGCACAGTCAGTACTATAGAGTCTCTGTCTTCATTAGCTGCAAAAGACAGACACGAGCAGTTAATATTTGATTTTAGGTAGTATAAATGGCCCCCCGACTTTAGGACGCAGGTCAAATGCGGGCAACAATATGGCTCTGACAAAAGTCCTCCACCACTGTTGAAATTTGGGTGGCAAATGCGCATAGACAAAAGAGCGCAAGTTGTAGAATCTATCGCCTAACGCCCTGAACCCCTCTAACCCTAACCTCTCAGAGCCCATGCCTAACCCTAACCCCTCAGACCACATGCCTAACCCTAACCTCTCAGAGCCCATGCCTAACCCTAACCCCTCAGACCACATGCCTAACCCTAACCTCTCAGACCCCATGCCTAACCCTAACCTCTCAGACCACATGCTTAACCCTAACCTCTCAGACCTAACCCTAACACTTACCTATCGTTGATGCAGCGTGCTCCTCTCCGTACGCGCTCCTGTCGGGCGCGCTATTGATTCTGCACGCATTTGTCTGCTCGCAGATGATGACGCGCAGTTGTCGTACGCAGCAATGTCATGTTACCAGTATAAACAGAGTTTATAAGCACTTCTTAATAAAATCCAGTACATAAAAGTAAATAGAAACAGGCATTTTATAAACATAGTTAAATCCAGAAACCGTTCTTGTCCATTTAAAGAATATAAGCATGCCTAGAATAAATGAAAAGCTGGGCTTCCTCAATTTTCCACTGTGTGCCTAGGTTTTTAGGTAGATGCAATTGGTAAAGTAGATGTGCTCTTTGGTTCTTATCTCTGAGGCTCCCGAGTTACAACATTCACATGTTTGATCTACGCTCATGAACCCTACTAAATGTTTCTGCCATGAATCTTACTCCAACGTCATTTCTCTCTTCTCCTCCCACAGTTTGCTACGCAAAGAATTTTGGTCCAAAAGGGATTGGATTCGGTGGCCTTACACAAGTGGAACAGAAAGAAGGATAAATCTCACACAAGATATGATTATTAAATATGCATTGATTATAGTACTTATATTTAAACTCTGCTTTGCTTTCTGAAAGTAGAAACAATTATATTGTTTGTTTGTTTTTTAAATTGTTAAAAATATTAAACAATGTTAGGTTCATTTGATCCCTGATCAAAATATATAATATTAATATTATTTAAAGCTTTATCATTTAAAAAATTAGCTTATATATTCCTGAAGCTTTAAGAGGGATCTGGAACACAACTTTTTTCAAGCATTTAAAAAAGAGCACATTTTTAACATTTCAAAATTATTTTTTTGCATGAAAAGTCAATAATGCATTATGGCCAAAATTCACTAACATGGTTTAAATCCTGATGCACCACAGTCCTGTTTAATCGATAGCTACACTCCTACTATCGACTGTTTTTATTGCCTTGAGCCTTACAGAAGTTAGCAGCAGGAGATCTATCATTGATAAAGCCACACAAAGTGGCGAAACGCATCTGTCAAGATACACACAAACTATACATGTTTTTATTGTTATTGTCAATCTTTTAATAGTACAATAAATGGCGTATTGTTTTATCTCCACAAGTTCTTCCCGAATTTGATTACAAAAGGAAGTTTTATTACATCAAAGAGAATATCTTAATAGAAATCACAGCGGCATAGTTACATACTACTGGCTATCTATACTACGACACTCCACCCATACGTACAGTTGCAAGCAAAAGTATGTGAACCCTTTGGAATGATATGGATTTCTGCACAAATTGGTCAAAAAATGTGATCTGATCTTCATCTAAGTCACAACAATAGACAATCACAGTCTGCTTAAACAAATAACACACAAAGTATTAAATGTTGCCATGTTTTTATTCAACACACCATGTAAACATTCACAGTGCAGGTGGAAAAAGTATGTGAACCCTTGGATTTAATAACTGGTTGAACCTCCTTTGGCAGTAATAGCTACAACCAAACGTTTCCTGTAGTTGCAGATCAGATGTGCACAACGGTCAGGAGTAATTCTTGACCATTTCTCTTTACAGAACAGTTTCAGTTCAGCAATATTCTTGGGATGTCTGGTGTGAATCTCTTTCTTGAGGTCATGCCACAACATCTCAATCGGGTTGAGGTCAGGACTCTGACTGGGCCACTTCAGAAGGCGTATTTTCTTCTGTTTAACCCATTCTGTTGTTGATTTACTTCTATGCTTTGGGTCGTTGTCCTGTTGTAACACCCATCTTCTGTTGAGCTTCAGCTGGTGGACAGATGGCCTTAAGTTCTCCTGCAAAATGTCTTCATAAACTTGGGAATTCATTTTTCCTTCGATGATAGCAATACGTCCAGGCCCTGACGCAGCAAAGCAGCCCCAAACCATGATGCCCCCACCACCGTACTTCACAGTTGGGATGAGGTTTTGATGTTGGTGTGCTGTGCCTCTTTTTCTCCACACATAGTGTTGTGTGTTTCTTCCAAACAACTCAACTTTAGTTTCATCTGTCCACAGAATATTTTGCCAGTACTGCTGTGGAACATCCAGGTGCTCTTGTGCAAACTGTAAACGTGCAGCAATGTTTTGTTTGGATAGCAGTGGCTTCCTCTGTGGTATCTTCCCATGAAATCCATTCTTGTTTAGTGTTTTACATATCGTAGATTCGCTAACAGGGATTTTATGCCAGAGACTTTTGTAAGTCTTTAGCTGACACTCTAGGATTCTTCTTCACCTCATTGAGCAGTCTGCACTGTGCTCTTGCAGTCATCTTTACAGGACGGCCACTCCTAGGGAGAGTAGCAGCAGTGCTGAACTTTCTCCATTTATAGACAATTTGTCTTACCGTGGACTGATGAACAGCAAGGCTTTTGGAGATACTTTTATAACCCTTTCCAGCTTTATGCAAGTCAACAATTCTTAATCGTAGGTCTTCTGAGAGCTCTTTTGTATGAGGCATCATTTACATCAGGCAATGCTTCTTGTGAAAAGCAAACCCAGAACTGGTGTGTGTTTTTTATAGGACAGGGCAGCTGTAACCAACACCTCCAATCTCATCTCATTGATTGGACTCCAGTTGGCTGACACCTCACTCCAATTAGCTTTTGGAGATGTCATTAGTCTACGGGTTCACATACTTTTTCCACCTGCACTGTGAATGTTTACATGGTGGGTTCAATAACAGCATGGTAACATTTAATTTTTTGTGTGTTATTCATTTTAGCAGAGTGTGATTGTCTTGTGACTTAGATGAAGATCAGATCACATTTTATGACCAATTTGTGCAGAAATCCATATCATTCCAAAGGGTTCACATACTTTTGCTTGCAACTGTATATACCACGCACAAGGAATCACATATAGAACAACACACGACACAAAAAGCAATGGGAAACAAGGGAGTACCAAACAGAAACCAGGAGTGTGTTGGGACACGAGTTTTATGCTATATAAATATATATAGTATATATAAGGTCTGTGAAGGTGAGAGAGTTGAATCTCTATGTGGTACATACGGGGGACAGTAGTGATCTGCACCAGAAATGGATGTCTCCCCCCCGCCTTCTTTTCTTTAATCAAAATGTATTAATAATAATATATAATCCCTACATTTGGCCTTTCTAAATTCTCTGACACATAAAGTAACACAGCAAAGGTCCCAGTTATTGAACCAATGATAAGTGAATATACTAAATAATTGAGTTTGATGGTTAAATATTAAGTTAACTAATGCTTTTAGATAAAAAATCTAATATAGGAGATATAGTTTCAAGAAACAGGCTTAATATACCTATATGTTCAAGCTCAATTATCTAACACTTCCACTCAAGATCAACTGTAATTATATTTATTTACGTGTTTATGGTTTAATTTCTGCAATAACCTTTTGCTATGTTACTTTAAGACAATCTTACACCATCCTGATAAATCATCTATTGGGTTGAACTCTAGCAGCCAGAAACTCTAAATGGCTTAAATTAGACGATGATCTTATAGGAGTTTTCCCAATAGATTTATTACTATGGCTCCCTAGATTAGATATGAAGTGGATCTTGCCTTTATCTGGAGGTATACGTTCATTATTAGAGTTCTGGTATAAAAAAAGAAACGTGGGATTTAGCCAATTATCCATCACCTATAGCTCCTTTAAATCTTCTTCAATATACAAACAAAAATATAGATATTCAGAAATGGAAGATAGCCAGAATTATAAGATTAGGAGACTTGTTTGAAAATAATATCAGTATATGTTATTTAAAACTAGTAAAAAAATGTCAGGCTTTTAATATAACCTGGTTGGAGTATATGAATTGAGATCTTGTGGTATTTCCTTGGAAAAATATAGAGACTACTCTCCTATAGAATATATCCTTGTTAGGGGACAAGATACTCATATTATTTCCAAATGCAATAAAATTCTAAGATCTAGAGAGGAAAGATCTAAAACAAATAGTATGATTAAATGGGAACAAGAACTTGAACGCAGGTGGACGGAAGAAAATTAGTTTAAAGCATGTTCTTTATTAAAAAAAAAAAAAAAAAAAAAAAAGTTTGCATCTCATATAGAGAGCTTTATATTAAGTTAATTCAGAGGTGACATCTGGTACCAATGAATATGAAAATAATTTACACCCGAAACACAGAGGAATGCTGGAGAGAATGTGGTGGAAAAGGAACCTATGCACATATACAGTGGATTTAAAAAGTCTACACACCCCTGTTAAAATGTCAAGTTTCTGTGCTGTAAAAAAATGACAAAGATAAATCATTTCAGAACTTTTTCCACCTTTAATGTGACCTATAAACTATAAAACTCAATAAAAAAACAAACTGAAATCTTTTAGGTGGAGGGAAGAAAAAATAAATAAATAATAATGTGGTTGCATAAGTCTGCACACCCTCTTATAACTGGGGATGGTGCCGTGTTCAGAATTAAGCAATCACATTCCAAATCATGTTAAATAGGAGTCAGCATACACCTGCCATCATTTAAAGTGCCTCTGATCAACCCCAAATAAAGTTCAGCTGCTCTAGTTGGTCTTTCCTGAAATTTCCTTAGTCGCATCCCACAGCAAAAGCCATGGTCCACAGAGAGCTTCCAAAGCATCAGAGGGATCTCATTGTTAAAAGGTATCAGTCAGGAGAAGGGTACAAAAGAATTTCCAAGTCATTAGATATACCATGGAACACAGTGAAGACAGTCATCATCAAGTGGAGAAAATATGGCACAACAGTGACATTACCAAGCACTGGAGCTCCCTCCAAAATTGATGAAATGACGAGAAGAAAACTGGTCTGGGAGGCTACCAAGAGGCCTACAGCAACATTAAAGGAGCTGCAGGAATATCTGGCAAGTACTGGCTGTGTGGTACATGTGACAACAATCTCCCGTATTCTTCATATGTCTGGGCTATGGGGTAGAGTGGCAAGACGAAAGCCTTTTCTTACGAAGAAAAACATCCAAGCCAGGCTCCATTTTGCAAAAACACATCTGAAGTCTCCCAAAAGCATGTGGGAAAAGGTGTTCTGGTCTGATGAAACCAAGGTTGAAATTTTTAGCCATAATTCCAAAAGATATGTTTGGTGCAAAAACAACACTGCACATCACCAAAAGAACACCATACCCACAGTGACGCATGGTGGTGGCAGCATCATGCTTTGGGGCTGTTTTTCTTCAGCTGGAACTGGGGCCTTAGTTAAGATAGAGGGAATTATGAACAGTTCCAAATACCAGTCAATATTGGCACAAAACCTTCAGGCTTCTGCTAGAAAGCTGAACATGAAGAGGAACTTCATCTTTCAGCATGACAACAACCCAAAGCATACATCCAAATCAACAAAGGAATGGCTTCACCAGAAGAAGATTAAAGTTTTGGAATGGCCCAGCCAGAGCCCAGACCTGAATCCGATTGAAAATTTGTGGGGTGATCTGAAGAGGGCTGTGCACAGGGGATGCCCTCGCAATCTGACAGATTTGGAGTGTTTTTGCAAAGAAGAGTGGGCAAATCTTGCCAAGTCAAAATGTGCCATGCTGATAGACTCATACCCAAAAAGACTGAGTGCTGTAATAAAATCAAAAGGTGCTTCAACAAAGTATTAGTTTAAGGGTGTGCATACTTATGCAACCATATTATTTTATACCTAAAAGATTTCAGTTTGTTTTTCAATTGAGTTGTACAGTTTATAGGTCACATTAAAGGTGGAAAAAGTTCTGAAATTATTTATCTTTGTCTCGTTTTTTTACAGCACAGAAACCTGACATTTTAACAGGGGTGTGTAGACTTTTTATATCCACTGTATGGTGGAGTTGTCCACAGATACAGATCCTTTGGGACATGTGCATAGACCAGACTGAAGCTATTACTAATATTAGGGTACCCTTAAGTCCTGCATTTTTGTTGTTTCATATTTTTGAAAATCAGATAATACCACATCAGAGCAGATCCATTTCTCATATTTTATTATCATGTAAATGGCTTATAGTTAAATCTTGGAAAGCCAAAGAAGTTCCAAAATGGTCAGATATTGTAAGGATGGTTGACCAAGATAGGGAGTTAGAAAAACGTCTTATACGCCATAAAGTTAGAGCTGAAAAGGTGGTGACTAAATGGAATGAAAATAATATACAACAATATCCTTCTATCTTTTTTCATTTTCCGCCATACAGGAAAAACTTCACTTTTTACAAGTATATATACACAGGTATACCCTGCTTATTTAAGAAACTAATGGATGTCCAAAGTAAAAATGTAAAATAAAATTCCAAAGACGAATACATTGGTATCTCCAAATGTTCTATACACTCCCAAGAAATAATGTTTGGGGAACGAACTGCGCCATCTTTGAATAAACTGTTGTGGTTTGAACTGAACTCTACCAGAGCATTGTAAAGTGAAGCGAAGAAGATAGGCCAAGGTGTAGGAAGACTATCAGAAGATGATAATCAAGAGTATAGCACCCTCTAGTGCTTGGGATGCTCCCAGCATGCATTCACCTAATCCTAGCTCACTTGCCTTTGGTTTCCCATAGGGCCCACCTCAATTCCAGTCCAGGCGTTACTGGAGTATCAGGCTTTTACTACAACTAAAACCAATTACCAGCCATTTATAGGTTATATTTTACTTATGCAGGAGCTTTCTCAGTTTTTTCAGAGAAAAGACCATCCGAACATTAACATTTCATAGAAAATAAATACATTAAAGTAAATTAAAGAAATTATATTTTAGCATCTCATTTCTGAAAGCTTGCCATTGGGTTACAGTACAACCTAATTTTTGGGGTTCAGTTCTTTGCCAAATGTGGTATTTCTGCTTATGTATAAAACAAATAGAGGTATTTTGTAAAAACAATAAAAAAAAAATGAACATATCAGCCTGCCAGTAGAGATGAAAAGTTAATTTTGAGGGCCACCACTGCTCGACTAGAGCTTGACGAAAACATTTCTAGTTTTAATGGATTCTCTCCAACAACTACAATTGTAAATAGGCAAATATTTATACATTATAATTTTATTACCATTTACATGCATTATGTTGTAGTGGATTCTACCATTTTACCTTCTGCTGATCTACCTCAAGATAGAAGAGATTTTAAATGAAGAGGAAGCCAGATATTTCGACAGGACTAATGGAAATCTCAAGAACACCCCCTGCTATGAAAGTAGCACGACTAAACCGCTCAAAAATTTAAATAGAGCCATACAGTAAAAAAACACTGACATGTTTAATTATTTAAAACACAGTAAGGAATAACGGACCCCAATCTTCCTTTAGTGGTTTTTGTAACGTTCCTTTTTTATCATTTCCAATCAGTTTTCAGAACCCACCACCAATTCAAACTTTAATAAAAATAAGCCAACATTTTTATTGTCACTGCATTTTTTTGACAAAATTGATGTTGAAAATAAAAATTCCGAAGTTTCAGAAACTATTATTAACAAGCATAAACATGTTTATAAAAACCTTTTATTTAATTTATACAGTGTACAAAAGAAGTAATTATTTAACAAGAGAATAAGATTCCGCTGCCTTGTCAGCCCATATACACTAGCATAGTCTGTAAAATTAAGAGTTTATCTAAAAAAAGATGTGAAGTAATCTGTCCAACTCCAGCAATGTCAGATAGATGTCACAAAAATCTGAACGAAAAAAGTAAGAAAGAATATTTCCTACTTCTAAATGTTTGATGACCCTAATGTAGGATATATAGGGGTTTGGTGCCATTTGTTAATATCTACACTTGGAATGTAGGTCTTAATTCTTTAAAAAAAAATCGAAATAACCTCAAGCGCCTGAGTAACTCCGGAATGAACTCTACATGTCCAGTGTCAGGTATGATATTTTCCTAGGTGCTTATCAGCAGCAGACCCTACGGGCCACTTCAGATAAATTAATTCAGTTTAATGAGTCACTATTTAACACCTCGAACTGAAGGACTTACATCCTCATCGGACCATTCCTTCATGCTCATCGGACCACTCAACTCTGATTCTTTTTTACACTAACTCACAATCTCTTGGATAGTGTTTCATTAATATTTTCGTGGATTTTTTATGAACTATTTTTGGTTTTCTTGCTTTATTTTGCCACTTATATTGCGGAGTATTGGAGCAGCCATTTGTCATTCACATTCTCCCTCCATGAGATCATCATCCTTCTTGTGTACCTGTTTCTTTTACAGCACATGCAACGATAATTTCACTAATGTGTAGTGCATATTATTGTACAGCACATCATTAATAAAACTAATTATACTTAAATAATGCATATGTATACATAAAAAACTGGTATATATTCTGTGTATACAAAATATTGTTTGCACCAACCCTTCGAGGCTATTCACAACCTAATAGTGTCTAGCTCAATGTCAGCAAAACCTATTAATATTAGAGAAAAAGAAAACTACTGAAGCTAGGGTTCCCCAACATGGAAGATGTGCCCACAATTTTAAAATTCTTTGGACAGCCGGACAAGGACTGGATTTTTTTTTTAAACTTAACTTTTATTACCATGATTAAAATATTCTTTTAATAAAAACTAAAATAACAATGTTTAAAATAACATAAAAGTGTAACATCATCATCAGCATCCCCAGGTGTGTAACAAATTCCTATAAGATACACAGTATATTTGGGATAAGTGTAATAAATATATATATATATATATATATATATATATATATATATATATATATATATATATATATATATATATATATATAGTACATTTGTGCTCACATTTTAACATCTAAAATAAGCTAGAAGACTTATTTCCTTCTCAAAATTCCAAGAAATACAGTTACTGCACTGCATTCTGGGAACCTGGGCATGGACATGCAAATGTGCCCACAAAGTCTTTGCTCTTTAATCCAATACCATATATACACATAAATACATATCCCCTTCTGGATCTCTACCATATCTTGGTGAAGGGGCTTGTGTACCTCAATCATGCTGCAAGCTAAACCATGGAGGGTCACCAAATATGGGCAGGTCATAGCAGAGAGGCCAGACAAATCAAGATCCAATGGAGAAGGAACTGGAAATCCACTCTAGTCCAAACTTAAACTGAACGATTAAACAATATATATATATATATATATATATATATATATATATATATATAAAAAACTTTATTTAAATTATGTAAATATAATTAATTGTATTGATGGAAGAGTGTTTAGGTGCTGTACAATAAGTAGCTATAGGGGCTCCCCCCTGACATGTTGTTTGTGGACAGCTACATCTCCAGCAGCCACCTTTTGGTGGCAGTAAGATATCAGAGAGGGGCACAATGGCTGCCCCTATGTTGAGCAATATGAGCAAGCAGGAAAGCCAAAAATATTTCATATATTTCACTAAAAAGCTTAGAGTTCATATTTTTAAATAGTATCAAAATGTATATCTTCTATACTTTTTCTAGAGTTCAGCTGTCATTTAAAGGGAACACTGAACTGCAGTTAAAGCAACATAAATTGAGGACTAACAAATTAAAAAAAAGCAATAGAGCAGTGCCAGACAGACATAATTTAGGGTTTGGCAAAATGAGCGCTGTGCGGTGTACACAAAGAGGCAATTTGCCAGCAGTTTGCTAAATGGACTCAGCAGCTACTTATCCAACCAATAACAGATGTTGGAAAGGGAGGTGGGTTCCTCCTATTTTTAGTGTAACGTATTATTCATGTTATTATTGGAGGATGGGTGGAGCCTTTCATTGCACACAAAGTTTCTATATGCACATTTGGAATGTGCCATTTACCACTGGCAAAGCTTGCAGTAGCAGTAATGGAAGCTCATTAGTTTACAAAACAACTGACCTGGGAAAATGATAAACAGAACCAGCTGATGAAAGTAAATTGTGTTTGTAATAAAGAATAATTTGGTATTAAAGATAAAAAATGCAAATATTGCATTATCAGGTTTAGTTATTCAAAATACGATGCAGAAAAATGTGACCACGGTGGTACTTTATTATTTGCTAGATCTGATAAACCCTGCTTTTTGTTTTGTTTATAATAAACACAAAATTATAAAGCATAGATTTCATGTCACAAATGAACAAAAGAGGCCCATCTTTTTTGGCCATTTGTTCTACCTAAAACTTTGGCTTAAATGGACTACAAAAACACCATCAGTTAGAGGGTGGAATATACTTAGATATTGTCACCTTGAAGCCGCCCCACAAGATTCTGTAACTGTAATTACTTCTAAAGCTGAGCATTTTGGTGTAGTGTTTTTTTTAAAGAATCTTTTTTACTGATAAGACACAGGTATGATTCCCATGCCTTCCATTATTTATTTGTTTGTTTAAATAACGTGCCTTTTTATTTACATGCACACACACATAACATGTTTTTAATTTTTAAACAGTAAAGAAAAAAAGTAGTCTTTATGAAGACATGCACCTAGGGTCTTCAGCTTCAAGGACAACACCTTCACTTGTTATGATATTTTTTCTAGTGATAGAATATAGTCACGTGGTTATAAAACACTTAAGCTCGGTCTGCTTTAAAATCTCTAATTAACATTCATTATATCCCGCATTCGGGCAGAGGCAACACACTGAAATAGCGTGGCTTCTACCGATCATAACGCCATGAATTTTGCATGAATTTTAAAAAGGAAAACACCTTTTCCATGGTGACATCAGTGGCCCTTTAAATCTCAGGACAGTCTTATGCTTATCCCAGGCATGCTTAACTTCCTTCCATTTGTTTGACTATACCACTTGCACTGGAACATTGTTCATTTATCTAATACCCATTCTGTAAGGCTTTATTTTTCTTGTTAAAAACTCAGATAAATCTAAACAAACAAAAGATAATACCATTACCAAACCTAACATTCATTTTAAGCATTTAACCCAACCTGTACAAATTACAGAAGATTCACATTCATAAATAATTTAAATATTCTTTTTTTAAACAATGAAACAGTAACGTGAAGTGAAAGCAAAAACCACGACTGCCGTTTCATGAGTTTACACCATGATCAAAAAACTAATACACAAGAAATTAATATAAACCCATTGGAAATTTGCCCTATAACCATATCTGCAGAGTTTTAAAAAACAGTAATTTAGAAGGATATCCTATAATCTATTCATTCAACTGAAAATACAGAAAATGACTGCCTTGAAAACAAATAAATGTAGATCTATCAGCTTTGTGTATTATTTCTACTGCTTCAACTCGCACATTCAGCATCTGAGATAGCTTGATGTAAGTTTTAAAAGCTACATTAAATTTGTTTTCTTCAAATGCTGATTTTATGGTTAATCTGTTACTAAATAAACAAAGAAAAAAATGTTCTGAGTTCACTTATATGTTTCAAGCAGACCGGAAGACTTGTTTTTCCCAAAGACTTCCTTAGTGAACGTTGTTCCCACTGCCATTAAGGATTCTGGGTAGTGACATGCAAATGAGGCTCAGATCATACCATCCTTTTGATTCTATTGTAAGAGCACGGTCTGGCATTTTAGGAATATTCTATGGAATTAGTCTCTCCTCTTGCAACCTTTATTTGTACATTTTCTTAAACAAGCACAGAACTAAATTCTTGGGTTGCTGTTGTAGTAATACAGAACATCTTGCTGAAAGGGTGTTCAAAAACAAGTCATTTTCAAATAGGGTGGTTCTCGCCTCCAAGAAAATGGACATAGGGGGTGTATCCAACATAACAAAAAAGTAAAGGACAGAGCTAAGGAATAGGAAAGATCTTAAATCCAAACGACTGGATTTTACCTCAAAATCAGAGTAACGCTTTGGTGTTATTTATGTAGAGTAAATTGAGAAATGTAATTTTCAGAATTTATCTTGCATTTGTAAAAGTGTCTCCGAAATCATTTAGAAATCAGTTGACCGATTTTTCAGCCGCTTTTTTTTTTTTTTTTTTTTTAATACATGAGAGTTTGGGAGAGTGCAGTCCCTTTAAATATGTATATAAGTGTCATTACAGAAGACTATAATTTTAAAGAAAAACAAAATAATATAAATATACAACAGCATCTAGTATTCAGTCTTGTCAGTCTTTGCCAAATCTCAAAGTATCTTGTTGGCTTTTCCTTAGAAGCTCTCAAAACAAAGACTGAGATTTGAACTTCCACATTCCAAATTCATGATTTTAAGATAAAAATTATAATGGATTTGAGATACTCTACTTCTCTTGAAAAACTATGAATGTTCAAAACAAAAATCCTGCAAGAAGTTACTTTAATAGTTTAAGTTATTTTTTAATATTATCATAGTCTTTAAACCTAAACAGTAGATTGGAATTTAAAGGGACTCTTTAGCCAATAATTGTTTGCTTTATGTTTTAAATAGGTTAATTACTTAATTTTATCACCCACAAATGTAATTGTCATATACAATTTACACTTCTCATACTTTTAAGAAGCCTACAGCGTTAGATTTTCACCTTCTTCTCTCTCATGTAGGGTGCCATGTTATCACAGTATCATGTTGTGTGTCTGCGCACATGAGAGAACAGAAAAAGAGGGTGCAGTCCACAAAGGGAAAAAACTATTATTCTGGGAGCTTCTTAAAAGTGCAAATCACATTGAAGAAGGTTAAACGTAGTAGTTTAACCTACTTAAAACATTTACATAAAATTTACATTTACATTAAAGTCTCAGTAATTTTTGTGCACTGATGAAATTCTTTATAAGTAAAACAGTATATTTTAAACAGCCTGGGTGCGCCTCATCTTGGAAGGATCAATTCCAACATGGTATTGCTTAGTCCAGTCCACGCGATTAGCCTTGATCAGTCCAAAACATTGGCACTGGAAAAAGTCGGCAAGGTTCTGGATACAACCGTGACTGTGTGGAAAAAGAAAGCAAAAAAATTAACTACAAAAATTTACAAAAATGGGGTTTTATATATTAAATTTGTAACTTAGTTTTTGCCTATACATGCATATGGACATGGATATGGGAGTGAAAATTTGAAAACTTTGAGTCTAATTGAGATGTTTCTGCTGGATACCCAAGACATCCATAATATTTTGGTTGAGGCTGCATTTACATTTCTGGAAAACAATGCTTGCATTTTCAGATGCAAGCTGTCCGCATCTGTGTATTTTGCTATGGAAGCGGTGTGGTGTCAATTTCGATTAAACACAATTGTCCAACAAAACATTCTGCCCTCTACTTTTTCTGAATGTTAATTATTGTAAGTCTGCGAGTTTTCAGTCTTGTGTCGGTGCTTTGGGGTAAGCTCTATGGACACTGGATTCTAAGCTCAAAGACAGGGCCCTCCATCTTTGTAATGGGTTAATATTGTTTTGCATTGATCACAACTTATGTATAGCGCTACGGAACATACATATAAACAATAATAATATTAATAATAACTAAAAAAATAGATTTAACATGAAAAGTGGGGCTAGTTTCTTACTTGAATGGCGTTCTTCTGAGTGAAACCTTGTGATTGCCGTGTCGATTCTGTATCTGGAGATTGATTCTTTCTTGAGTTGTTAGACCAAGAAATGCGATCTGAAAGGGCAGAAGTTGTGTTATATATTTTTTACGTACACATTACTTGGCATATACAGTGTATGAGTTTGTTAGCTATTAGTTATATTACACATTAATTCAAGGAGTGTAAAAGAGACAAGGAGTTAAAGCTGCTTTAGTTAGTAAGGAAGGCTTATCTGAATATAGGGAGGTGATGGAAAAAAATACAAGTTTACAAAACTTACATTAAAAAGGGAAAGCAAAGAGCGGCTGTGGCTGTGCTTGTATGTTCCATGATAACGTCTTTGAGAGTCTTGGGAATTGTAAATAAGCTCAATGAACACCATCGTATTGCAATAAAAAAACGTAACACTGTGTATTCAATAGCACTTCTTAAGACGCCACCTGCTAAGTACTATTCAACATTTATGATGATGTATGATGCTTTAATATGACTAGGTATTCAATTAAATTACATAAATATCTGCAACAGTAGAAAAAAGTCTTATAATTACCTGATAAATCTGCACTATGAGCATAAGAGAAGCCCATATTGTAAGACAGGACACAAGCCCAAATATATATGCAATCCATGGCGAGCATGTGATGACCTGCAGCATGTTATCCCAGAATCCTTCTTTGTTTGTAATGCAGTTATCTCTCCAGTCTAGTAAGATTAGATAATTGGCAGTGGTCATATGAGAAAAATCAAACTTGAAAAAAAAAAAAAAAAATAATAAAATATACATGAATGGCTTTAGTACTTACGTATGGAAGTTGCAAATATTATCCAGTAACCAAGTAAAACCAGGGAACCCAGGAACATCACAAAGAAATGCTGATTACCTGCACCTATGGTGAAAGAAAACAGAACACAATCATTGAAAGAACTTACATGATGTTGATCTGACACCAACTCTGGATGGGAGGCATGCAATGAAGAGCACTGCCTAAACACAAACTTGAGAATTACCATTTAGCCCTGCGCCCAACTCCTTAATGGCTTCATATGGGGACAAGTGCTCAACTGGAATCTTATAAGACTATGTTTAAAGGTAAGTTTATTATTAAGTTTTGCTTTTTTATATATGGAAAATTATGGGAAAACAGGAAAATAATTATTTATACTTAAAAACAAAAACAAAAAAAAAAAGCAATTTTTTTTTTCAATTTACAATAAGAAAGCACCTCCTTACCTAATATAAACTACACACACAGCCCTATGATCCTTAAAGGGATACCTCCTGTCTGGAATGTTACACTTTTGTGTCAACCCTAAAGTTTACTAGGTCCTTATTATTTTAGAGGTACATAATAAATGCTAAGCTCTAGCTGCCTAACATCAGCACATGAGGTGCATCTTCATAATATTTACATGAAAAGATAAAATAATGGTTCAAATTACCTCCATTCGAGCTAATCTTCCAATAGAATTAAGCATTACGGCCGTTTCGGTATTGCTACAGCTTTTTCAAAGTCTAAATCAACCATTTTTTTAAATAACAGAATAGGAATTGTAATAATTAACAACTATTTGAAGTAACTACCTCAATTTGTTGGGACGTTACATGGATCAATTACATATTTAGAATAGCAAACAACTAATTAATGCATTCAAGAGAAGACTAGTGTTGGGTTAATCATTTTTTGGATACAACAACTTGAAAGGCACTATGTGAGAAGTTAAATTAAGGGAAAAAAGATTAAATTAAGGTAAAAAAGTTTTTTTTTTGAGAAATGTTTTATTTTTGGTACATACCAAAACTACAAAACATGAAAAAAGTACATTCATAAAAACAATTCATTTCCTTGGAGAAACATATCCCATCAATATTATTGTCAAGCAGAACAGTTACAGTAAGCAATATATATATTAGTTGGTCCCATATTAACCATTTGGCCTTAGAGTGTTTCCCACTCTGATTTAGTCGAACAAGCCCCCTTTACAATTCTCTATCTCTATCTAGAAGTCTTTCTACATCATTCCAGACAGGCATTCAATCCATCTTCCTTACATTTACTAAACCATTTGAGAATTAATAGTGTATGAGAGATGAAATATCTGAGTGGCACTGGAATCAGACCTGGTTCTTTTTTATTAAATCTGAGATTTTGGCTAATGAACATTTCCAAAAATCTTGAACTAGTGGACAATTCCAACAATGATGTAGTTGGGAGCCCCTCTCCTCCCAACCCCTCCAACATAAATCTGTATTTTTGGAGTTACACTTTTTCAGGGTTGTAGGAACAATATACCATCTCTGGATTATGTTTACATATAGCTCCCTATAGGAGGAGCACAATGAAGTTATCAGCAAACAAGCGCTATTCCATTCTTCTAGCGACAGGGTCAACCCTATATCTCTATCCCCCATTTAAACATCTTGTTGGTTTTACTCCTTTCATCTCTGGCTCGGATAATATTACTACATCTAGCACTGATATGCAGATCATTATTACTGGTTAAAATCTGTTCTATAGGTGTATAGTCCCTAAAATTATCCAATTGATATCCCAGCGCTTCTATTTCTTTTCTGGTGGTTAAAAAGTCCAACCATGTTAATCCAGATATATGAAATCTATTTAAGATATTCTGAAAAGTATCCAGAGCTTTCTTTTTATATAAATCACCTATTTGTTTTGATTCTACCATCTTTTTAAGTCAATGTTATGGTTTTTATATTGTAAAATATCCACAGGGGATAAGAGAGAAGGGTATTTTGCTAGATCCATCCTGTCTCTATTATGGCATAAAAAACCCAATAGGGAGCAAATCCCTTTTGGGGTTCTTAATATCCAACTTTTCTCTAACTTAGGTAATCATAACTGGGATACCTATAATATTGGTTTCAAGCTTATACAAACTAGGTTGATTATTAGCAAAATTCCATCACAAAATATGATTCATTAGAACGGAGGTGTGTGTCTCTACTATAGATGGAGCAGCAAGACCCCCGCTCTCGAATCTTCTTTAAATAATATCCAGAATTTATTTTTTCTATTCGGAAACGGATTTATCATGCTCTGAAACATGGATATCAGATAGTTGGGCATTACGTAGGGTATACACCTAAGAACATACATAACCCTAGGACCTATCATCATTTTAACCAAAATTTACTCTACCTAGCCAGGACAAGAAATTCAGATTCCACTCCTTCAAATTTCGTATAATCTGCTCATATACCGTCATTAGGTTGCTTTTCAAGATTTTGTTAACTAATCGGCTAAGTGTTATTCCCAGATGTTTAATGCCATTATTATTCCAATTGAAGTCGTACAGGTTTTTTAATCTGGTGGTCTGGTCAGCTGTCTATCCAATACTTAAAGCTTCTGACTTAGCATTATTAATTTTGAAGTATGACAATTTGCAAAACATTGTCTAATACTTCAAGCAGAATTTTCAACGAGGTTTCAGGCTCTGAAAGTGTTATTACTATATCAATCGGCATACATAGAGACCTTATATTGCGTGTCTGCTAGCACTATGCCACTAATAGCTTGTGTAGATCTTATCATTTCGGCCACTGGCTCTAATGTCATTAGGGGTGACAGCAGACAACCTTGTCTCTTACCGTTTGTAATTCAAAATGTCTTTGTTTCAACATTTTTGTTCTCTATATAGGGCCTTAATGGATTTTGACCCAAACTCGCCCAGTCCATATCTATCCTGCACTGCCTCTATGAAGCGACAATTAACGCGCATCTAATGACAGGGCGAAAAAAGGAGCTCCATTCCTTTTGGTGTGAGATCAGATCAAAGATTTTTCTTATATTGTCTGGCCATTAAGGGAATATAGTTAGTGAAGGGATAATGGATTTTAGAGATTTTAATATACTGTTGTGTTAGAAGATCAATGTTTTCCTGTGGAAGAGGCTTATGTTTTTACACTCCAGAAAACTGTTTTATAGTTTGTCGGTTTGCAGTTATTTGCTCAGTTTTACACGATTTTGCAGCATCAATTTCCATACTTGCCGTCCCCTCCTTTATATTTCTTGTAATGAGAGGAGAGCTTAAATTTATACAACATTGAAAGCAACAAAAATACTGCTCCGAACAGCTCTCAGAAATCTAGAGGCTCCGGAATAATAGAATTACTCAGGACCCTCTTGTATGTCACAAAAACCAAGTCATAATCTAAGCTGCTAATTGTAGAGCAGTCTCCTGATTAAATGGAAAATTTAGGAAAAGAATCCACATTTTCACGTGTGTCACATACTTCTAATAAACTAGCACAGGAAATCTTAAATTTAGCAGACTCTGCTTGAGTAGTTAAAGTTCCATCTTGTCTGGCTTCAAAACTTCCTATTAGCTTGGAGCATGAGGTCATGTTCTTATCTACTGAGAAGAGAGGGAGAAGGGGGAGAGATTTGTTGTAGTCTAATTTAAGCTTTTTGACACATAAACCTTCCCCAAAATGCCCAGAAGCAGGCAGCTGCAAGATAAACTGCAAACCCTGCTCCTGCAGAATTGTAAACACCCATCAAATACATAAATGCTTCAACATAGTATCATGGTTACTTTCAGGAACAAGCAGATACATCAAGATTTGTTTGTTTCTACAATATATGGAAAATGTGCTATTAAAGTATCCTATAAACCCTACTAAGAGAATTCCCCCACAGCTTCATTAAACAGATTAGTACTTAGTGGACCACCCTGTCTTGTTTATTTTAATTTATTTTAATTCATTTTAATTCACTGCTAAAGTATAACTAATCAGAAAAAAATCTGAATTAATTTAGATTTTAATTAGAAAATACAATGATGCCTCTGCTGGACCAGGAGACATGAATGATAGACTGAATGACACTGTGTGTGTGTGTGGGAGTTGTGTTTAAACTTATGGCGAGCGGTGGTTGTGATATTAATATAAGAAGCCTGCTTCTGGGCCAGTGAGGGGGAAGGGGTATGGTGTAAATTTCAATGCTATCCACCTATCTAATTATCCAGATTTCTTCATGCTCCTCCCTTTCCTACCCTTCACACACTGAAAGCCAAACCCCCCACCCATGCTCCAGCTCTCAGGAAGAGTTAGAAGACAAAATCTCTTTTTGAACTCCTGTGAATTTAGAAATTCTGCCCCCCCCCCCCACATATTTTTTGTATGTACACCTGTGTAAGCTACTTATGTTTTTAGTTAGGTACACACTTCACAAACAAGTGCCTTTTTTCTTGAACCACAGTGTTTCTTTAACAGATACACAGTCTGTTTACTCCACCCAGTTACAGAAGGGAACGGAGACATTGCCAAAGAGACCAACCAAAGAGAGGAATATGAATTATAGCACAATAGAGCATAATACCATTTAAATATTACACTGGTCAACACAATTTAACTTTTTTTGTCTCAGAAGGCAAAATATGTGAACCTTATAGTATTTTTTGTGCTGAATACAAATATATTTTTAGAATTTCTCCATCACGTAAATGATTTTGAGAGACAGTGATTTTAAGTTTACAGTATTACATATATTTACAATACATACATGGTAAAGGACTAACGCCCATAAAAGGTAGAAGAATAGAATTTTCTCCTGTATTTTTTTCAGGAACATCCCTCAAGGGTCCAACAGTAATCAGCAAGCATTGCCAGACTCCACTTGCCCTGGTACTGCTTTTCCATTTTGGAAATGTCCTGGTGGAATCGTTCACCACGTTCATCGCTGACTTCACCAAGATTTGCTGGGAAGGAATCCAGGTGCAAATCCAAGAAATGGATTTTCAAAGACATGATACATCCCATGGTCTTGTAAGAATGCAAAACATCATCCACTATTTATTTGTAGTTGTCTGCCTTATGATTCCCTAAGAAGTTCTCGTCTTTAATCAGTTGTCTTATTTGAGGTCCTACAAAGAACCCCTCTTTGATCTTTGCAATGTTGATCCTTGGTAATTTTTTCTTAAATATGTAAATCCAGGTCTACTTTGATCCATTGCTTTGACAAAGTTCTTCATAAGGCCGAGCTTTATATGGAGTGGATGTAGATACACTTTTTCTGCATCAACAAGTGGTGTATTGACAACATTCTTCTGTCCTGGAGTTAGTGATGTTTGTTTTGGCCATTGTTTCTGAGTGTAATAATTTTTTTCGTCTCTGCTGTCCCACTCACAAAGAAAACAGCTGTACTTTGTGTGACCAAGTTGTAGTCCAAGCAAAAGAGCGACTACTTTAAAGTCACCACAGATATTCCATTTGTATTCTTCATATTTGATTTTTCAAGTTTCATGCTCTCATAAGTTTCTTTGATATTGGCAGCATGAGCAAGTGGCACTGATGGAAACTTATTTCCTTTGTGGAGAAGCACAGCTTTCAAACTAACTTTAAAAGAATTGATAAATAAACGCTAATCCTCTGTTTTGTACTCGTGACCAAGTGCTTCCATGACAGAATAAACATCATTGTAAAAAACAAGTTCATCTTCAAGGGAAAAGAAATCCTTAAAGTCACTATGCCTATCTCTAAAAAACAAACTTTAGTTTCCTTATGGAGAAGATTCTAGCCTTTCAACCTGGAGCCTAAAAGTTCTTCTTGCGTTTTAGATAGGTTCAAGTATCGGATGAGGTCATTGAGAACTCCTTGGGTATGGAAATGTGGTTGTAACGATGAAGAGGAAGCCTCAAAAGTTTGATCAAGCTTATATCATCATCACCACGCTCTACATGATCTTTTTCTTGTTCATCATCACCATGTATGACTTCTTCTGGAGGTGTTGGCACAGGCAATTCTTCACTAGGCATAACTGGCCTGATGGCAGATGGTAAATTTGCATATGTTACAGTGTGCTTTGATTTAAAACTGATGCCTAAAATGTTTGTAAGACAAAAGTAACAATCTGTGGAGTGATTTTTTTGTTCTCGCCATATCATTGGAACAGCAAAATTCATGTGCCAAGAACCCGTTGACCAACTTGTGAGAAGTCTGACACAAGTACGAAAATAAAAATGAAGGGCCCAACTTTTATCTTGGTCACCGACTTTGCATCCAAAATAAAGCTCATAACACTTCTTAATAAGTGGAGTAAAACCACATTTATGGTTTTTAAATATCACCTCACCTTGGATGATTAATAAAATTTCTTGGCATTGTTTAACTTTGCATTATGAACATAAAAAGTACATAGAACTACACAAATAACAGATACTCATAGCATTATATGTTTCAAGAATGAACTCTTTCCACCAACTGGCCAGGAGCACTGACTCATACAGTAAAATAGCAAACATGTGACTTATCATGCCTCAAGAGCATTACGTGACAGAATATGATTCAACTGTTTATTACTCTGGGTCCTTTTTATGTTGACTAATCAAAATAATTTACAACAATTAAAAATAATACTAGGATTCTACTGATAAAAAATTAACATATCTTAATGCTGTACAAATCTGTTATATAGCACAATGTATTATATTAAAGAGGACGTCATTTTAATACTATGAACGATAGAACAATTCTGAGACCATTTTCAAAATCAGTGGGATAAATTACATATAGCACAACCTGTATTTGCTCCGAGACAAAATCTTTGTTGACCAGTTACATACATACATAGTTACATAGTAATTGAGGTTGATTTTGTTTTAAGTCCAGTTTCAACCTTTTTAGATTTCCTCTGATCTGCAATATGCGGATTAATTGTTAAATGATCCAGAGGAAGGCAAACAGAAAAAAAAAAAAACAGTGAAACTTTGTCTCAAAAGGGGAAAACATATATAAAATTCCTTCCTGACCCCAGATGCTAGGGATCAGAATCCTCCCCGGATCAATACTCCCTCTCTAATTATCCAGGATAACCCTGAATGCCCCTCTCCCTTTTTTATATATATATATATTCAATCCCTTTTTAAAATTATCTATCGAATCCGCTGTCACCACCTCCATTGGTAGAAAATTCCACAGATTAACCACTATTACTGTAAAGAACCCTTTTCTTTCTTTAAACTTCTAATCTCAAACAATGTCCTCTTGTCAGTTGAAAACCTCTTGGCACAAAAAGTTCACTTGGCAAAGCCTTGTATTGACACTGAATATATTTATATAGGGTAATCATATCCCCTCTTAGACGCCTTTTTTTTTTTTTTTTTTTAGAGAGAGAAAATAAGTGTTATTTGGTTAGTCTTTCTTCATAACTTAGCCCCTCCATTCCCCTTATTAGTTTTGTTGGCCTTCTCTGTACCTTTTCCACCTCTAAAATGTCCTTTTTATGTAGTGGTGCCCAAAATTGCCCTCCATATTCCAAATGAGGACATACTAGGGATTTGTATAGTGGCAGAATTATATTTGCTTCCCTTGCTTCTATACCCTTCTTAATACATGCTAATATTTTACTTGCCTTTGCAGCTGCTGCTTGGCATTTAGTACTGTTACCTAGGTGGTTGTCCACAAGCTCCCAAATCCCTTTCAATATCTGATACCCCTATATTTGCTCCATAAAGATTATAAATGGCATGGCTATTTTTCCTTCCCAGATGCATAACTTTACATGTACTCTTAAATCTCATCTGCCATTTAGTCACCGATTTCTCTAATTTAAGCAAATCCCTTTGGAGGGAAAGTACATAATTTTCTGATTTAATTACCTTGCACAACTTCGTATCATGAGCAAAAATGGAGACAGTACTTTCCAGTTCCACCTTTAAGTCATTAATAAATATGTTAAAAAGGAGAGGACCAAAAACTGAATCCTGAGGAACTACACTTAACACATTAGTCCAATCGGAGTATGTTCCATTTATAACAATCCTTTGCTTCCTTCTTTTAGCTCTCAATCCATGAGCAGATATTTACTGCAATTCCTGTATCACTTGGTTTGCTCAATAGTCTTCCATGTGGCACTGTATCAAAAGCTTTTGCAAAATCCAAAAAATACTACATCCACTGAGTTGCCTTGATCCAAGTTCTTACTAACCTCTTCATAGAAACGAATTAGGTTTGTTTGACACGACCTATCCCTCATAAATCCATGCTGATTCCAACTTACAATCTTGTTTAAAAATAGACATGTTCTTCTATATTATCTCTTATTAACCCTTCTAAAAGCTTTCCGACTACAGAAGTGAGGCTTACAGATCCTTTCTTAATTATAGGTATCACCTCTGCTTTTTTTTTTTGCAACTAACTTTTCATACCAGTGTTTTTTTATCATCTGGTAGAGATCCTGTGTTGAGTGAATCTTGAAAAATTAGATATAATGGTTTGGCTTTTAGAGAGCTCAGTTCTCTCAGTAGCCTTGGATGTATTCAATCAGGATCTGGGGCTTTATTAACATGTATCTATTTCAACCTCTTTTGGATTTCTTCCTGCGTTAACCAATTATTTGGTGATGGTAGTGTAGCCCCATTTTGTTGCAGTCTGGTATACCAAAGAAAAGATTTAGCTCATCTGCCTTCTCCTGTTCACTAATTATCAGACGGCCTGTGTCACATTGTAATGTTACTATAGCTTCCTGGCCTCCTTCCCATTAATATATGTAGCGGAACCCATCACTGTTTTAAACTGTTTTATGATTATTATGGTTAAAATATGATCCTACTATATGTATGTTGGTTGATGTTCTACAGAATATATTGGCTCAGAATATTAGCCAGACTTTTGCAGACCTAGGCTAATAGATAATCCTGTTACAGAGATTCAAGAGATAAGAAAGTTGTAAAGGATCCTTGCATTTTCCAAAGTGTTTTCATTCTCTGATAAGAACAAGGAATAATGATCTAATTAATGTCTGATTGTATCCAAGTTGCCAGGGAGGTGTGACTCACCTATTGTCCTATATGTGTATTGTATGGGGGATATGTGCAATGTCTGTGTGTTATGTGTAAAAACATACTTTTACTAACTTTTGAACCCCTGGTCTGATTCATGCCATTTTTGTATATGTTGTTCCCCTGGGTGAGAGATATTGAATGGTGCGGGACTTAAAGGTGTACCCCCTGTATTTGGGGTACAACCAGAATGTGGTTAAAATTGTGTCTGTTTTAATTGTGTTATCTGTTATCTGAGGGGAGGAGACGTGGGGGTTGAACCATGCAGATAATTGGCTGTTGTGATAATTATGTGGGTGTAGTCCTTCAGAGGGCACCATTGCATAAAAGGAGATTCCCTGTCATTAAAATTTAGTTCCTCTTGACCCTTCAAAACGTAGCCTCGTCTCGTTATTTGAGGGGATCGCTATCATACTGGGGATTGCTATGCTTCTGCATACTCCCTTGAGCTGTAACTACTGAACGCTTGTTCCTGATGTACTATCCTTGGAGTCTGTGGTGGTTTTGGTGTCCGGTGCGGTGCTTGTAGGCCTCGACGCAAGCTAGGACGCATCCATCAACGGAGGTACCCGGTCGGGGTGCCAGTAGATCCGTTACAATATATTTAAAAAATATTTTAGGGTTAGTCTTACTCTCCTTTGCAACTAACTTTTCATTCCAGTGTTATTATTATACCAATATGATGCCGAGCACAGAAACTTAATGTAAATGGCTTGTGCTCATCATTATTTTTAACTAGCGACTTGCCAGTCAAAAATGACGGCAATAACATTTGAAGGCTGGCAATGCTGTTTGCCACACAATGCAAGGCTCTCCCCCCCCCCCTACGTTGCGGGCCTGGTGATGAGCCTTCGGTGCTCATTGTGAGCCTCTCCCACCATCTACTTTAAGAGCATTGCGATGAGCGCCTTTGGTGCTCATCGCGAGCCCCGCAATGAGAGGCTTTGCCGCTCATTGGATGCCTCGGCCAACTCGCCACTTTCATGCCTCGCAATGAGCACCTTCAGCGATTATCGCCACTCCCGCCCCCCTTTACATTATGGGCCTCGCGATGAGCGCTCATTTCAGATGTCATCCAACCTATCACTTTCGTGCACTTTCGTGCCTTTGCCGCTCATCGCGAGCCAGTGCAGCAAAGTCGTGCGGGCCTCGCAATGAGCCCGTAACTTTTAACATTGAGTGACCAACATTTGTAACTTACCACATTTATTATATGTGATAAGGCTGTTATGTTACATCTTAATTCTTCTTTTCCAGGTGAGAACTGCTGGATGCTTGGTGACGATGCAGAAGGCACATGAGGCGTAAGGATGGAGAAGATACACTACTCCTGGTTATGGTATTTGGGGTTTTGTTCAAAGAGCACGGCTCTGATCTCCATTATGTAAGTGCAAGTCTTGCTCCTAAACACTACAGTTGTTGGTATAAACATACTAGGCTATTATCCTTTCTTATTTGAGGGTCCATGTTAAAAAATATATATTTTTTTTGTTGGATATATATTACAAAGAATGACAAAATTATACAATCTGTTGATACACTGCGATTGTTTCAAGGTTGTCTTCTCCTACAGATATACAGTTGCTCCTCACTTAACGACCTGCTAGTTTAGTGGCCACTTTGTCTTACAACCAGCTCCACGACATGTTGTGGTATTGTATGCTGTCCAAAAACTGCTGTGATCTCAAAGACTACATTGTCCATAAAGTTTTACTCTATTGCACAGTACTTTATTGTGCACCCCATCGTACAAGATGTCGGAGAAAAGGAAGAACAGGACTTCTGGAGGAAGTGCCAAGAAACATAGGAAGCCTATTGATCTTCAGCAGAAGCTGAAGATCATAAACGAATATGAAGCTGGGAAGACAGGTAAAGGGATAGCATGTGACTTGTAGCTGGCGCTTGAAAGATAAAGTGCAAGAGGTAGTAAAAGCGTTGATAGGATTTAAAGCCATACTAACTAGGCAGCGGAAAGGCCTCATTCATGAAATGGAGAAATTGCTGGCGATCTGGTTTGACGATCAGATACAAAAAAGAATGCTGATGAGCTTTTCAATAATTCAGGCAAAGCACGTAGTATCTTCTCGAGTTTGAAGGAAGGTGAAGAGTCAACTGAAACATTGACAGCATGGATAGTTTAAAAGGTTTAGTCGGAGATTCAGCCTGCATAATTTGAGTATTATGAGGTGGCAAGCGTGGACGTGCAAGCAGCGTAAAAAAGAAGAATTTAATGAAATCATTGGCAGCTACCGTCCTGAACATATATTTAATGTGGACAAAAGAGGACTTTTTTGGAAAAAGATGCCTGAAATGTCCTACATACTCAAAGATGCCAAAACAATTCCCGGCTTCAAAGCCTTCAAGGACAAAACCCCATTGTTGTTTTGAGGAAATGTCGCTGGATTTAAGATAAAATCCTTCCAGGACCCGCATGCATTGAAGCATGTTATTAGCACATGCTGCCTGTTTACTGGGTTCCCTGTTGGCACACGTTTACTATCGTGCAAATACTAAAAGGTATGGATGACGCAAGCTTTATTTGAGGATTGGTTTGTAAACTGTTTTGTTACCTGCTTTCATGAATTATTGTCTTGGAAAAATGCAATCAGCAGCAGCACTTGGAAGAGGAAGAAGAGGAGAGTGTGGAAGAAGAAATCATACAAAATAAGTTAACTGTAAAGGGGTTAGCTGGTGTGTTCTCGAAAGTGAATGTATTGAGTTTTCAATTTTTCAAGGTGCTTTGGGAAAGCTCTATGGACAATGGATTCTAAGCTCAAAGACAGGGCCCTCCATCCCGCTACGGACTATGTTGGTGCATTACAAATACATTATACTAATAATGTTTGAACTAAACAGTATGGACCGGAATGTGTTCACAAAAATAGAACTCCAAATTAACAAAAATCTACAATGCTATAGAACAATTTATGAAGAAAAAAAAATAAAAAATGTAGACCACAATGATGGGATTCTTCTTGAAAGCTACACCCAGGACCCGTAACCCCACAACTCTTTCCATTTCCACACTGAAATCTCTTTACAGCTCCTGATATCATCAATGACAAAGATGTTGACCCCGAACAACTACCACACTTTGAAGGATTTGATGAATAAAATGTTAATTTGTACAGTAATTGTATGTTCGGTACTACTACAGATATACGTACAGTATGCTTGAAATATCTGTAATGAGCATAGGAACGGGAACTCTGTAGTTAAGTGAAGTGTGACTGTACTGTAAATCTATGTAAAAATGACAGCACTACAAATCAGATTAAACTAACTATTCATTCACCGGAATTACATTT
Source organism: Discoglossus pictus (assembly GCA_027410445.1). Taxonomy (NCBI): domain Eukaryota; kingdom Metazoa; phylum Chordata; class Amphibia; order Anura; family Alytidae; genus Discoglossus; species Discoglossus pictus. The sequence goes on along the minus strand of CM050175.1, from coordinate 65,940,005 downwards.
TTTTTTTTTATGAAAATATTTCCAGTAAAATATTGTTTCTCCTCCACCCCTTAAATCTGTTACTTCTCCCATCTCTTACAAAGTATTTATCAGTGGCAGCAGGGTGTGCAATAAACTACCCTGTTATCATTTAGCTCTAGTATTAGCATTTAAGGTAGAGATCACAAAGTTATAAATCTGTCTATATAGCCTAGACGCTGTATGAATAACAACATTACTGCTGATTATACTACACTGTAGTGCTGGGATATCACATTTCAGTTTATTACGCACTTGTTCATTCAGGCAGATTAGTGATGTATTAATAATCTATTCCTGGCTTCCTTTATTTTATTCTTTTTTTGTAACTGTAAAATATTCTGCGTGCCATTGGGAGAAATCTATGGTTTTATCAAATTATATAAACAATTAAAGGAATTTAGCAATAACCCCTGATACCCTGCCAGGTGTTTTTTTTTCCACTTTAAAGACCCCAGGGAGTAACTAGGCTCATCAGGCCAATTCTTCACATGCTCAGTCTTTTCAGTTTCATGTGGATTTAGGTGAAATCTATGCAACTCAGAGCCCCACGGGATAATTATTGACAATAATATTTTACTAGAAAAAGATGTCCGTCTATGCTTTATGGGTGGATCAAACAAATCTCATTCACAGGTAATAATTACTTTTATATAATATTCTATTGATAAAGTTCTTATAATGTATAAGCTTAAATTATACCATATTTCAATCCTCAGCTGTGCCCCTTTATGTCATTTTAAGATATATCAAAAATGTCAGGTAGGACATAAAAAGGTTACCCATAGGGAGCAGACGTGCAGGAGCTGAGCTCTGCAGAAAGAACCCACAAACAGACCAATTAAACGGGGTAAATCAAGCCCAAACCCCCTGAAAAGGGCACACTAGCTGCAGTAAACCCCACTAATCACAGGGGCCTGCACAGCAGAGGCAAACTTATAACAAGCGGCCCTTACTTTGTCCGATCACACGTGGCCAGCACCGCGACGGACCCGGATACTGACACCACGCGTGCTGTCCTTACCCCAGGCCACGGCCTCCCTACCCTGCCTTGACAAGGCCCGACTGAGACACTGCTCTCATCGCCGCAGCTCAGAGGACACCAGGAGCTGCAGCCCCGACATCGGGAGGCAATAACGGAGTCTATCGGGGCTCCGGAGCCCGCAGGGGCACCCCAAGGGCAGAAAAAGGAGCAAAACGCCGGCACAGCCAAGCGGTGAGAGCAGGGAGCACAGCACTGATAGTCCAGGTGGAGAGGGCCCTCAGGGCAAACAACAGCGGAGTCCAGCGTCACACCTGTGAGGTAAGGGAAAACACATTACAGACCCCCATCCCGCTGACCTACACTCATAAGGGTCTACCTCACAGGCCCACACTAGCCCTACTCCCATCACTCACCAAACAGCCCTAAAAACCAGGTGAAGGGGGGCGAACACAACACAGAGGGGAAAGATCAAGAGAGAGCAAAGAGTCCATCTTAAAGCTCCTTCCACCCCCAATGACCCACCTATAGGGGGCCCACTATAAGCCCAACACCAGGCTCACTTACCAACAGAGGCCCATGCTGCAGACGCACATGTAGGGGGCTCCAAAAGCCCAAAGAGAACCTGCAGGCACAACCACCGCAGGAGACCCCCCCCTCTGGGTCCAAGAACCTCCCCAGAAGTCCACGGACCATAGACACATATCTGAGGTGGGTTCCTAAAAACAGGACAGTTCAGGTCCAAGAATCGTTGGGCTACTAACACAGGAGCGTGCACCCCAAGAGCGAAATTTTCAGCGTACAAAGGGTTAATCAGACACAGGCCACAGGATTACAAAACCATTTGTTTTTCAAGGCTAGTTTCCAGGCCGAATCCCTGCTTGTGTAACAGACTGTACTAGTGGAACTCTACTACCACCTAGTGGACAAAGTTCAAAACCACCAAGCAAGTAAAAAGAGACAACAAAAGCTCAATTTTCAACTATAAGCATTTAAGCTATGTCCACTTCGGTTCAAGAACTTTTAATAAATCCAAAAAGATGTAACTAGCAAAAAGCCCAGCAATATAGGGACGCTAACAATTGCTCTGGGACAAACCAAGTGAAACCAGGTCTCTGGCAACAACTTGATCTACAATACTCTCACTGAGATGGCAGGTGTTGCCACGAGAAAGAACAATAAAGGGATCCAATCTTACTGCCTACCCAAATCTTCAGCAAGTTCTCCCACCAATAAAACACCCACAGCCGCAGTCCACGCAGCAACAAGCTCTGAAATGTCAGCGCCTAGCACTAAAAGTGACATCCAGGACCTTAAAGACTTAATATCAACTTCAGAGAGGAGGTCAAATCAGACATCCGGAAGGTGACAACAGAACTAACCACAGAAATTAAAAAGGTGGACGATAAAACAACAAAACTGGAAACTAAAATTTCGGAAATAATGCAACATAACAACAAGCTAACAGAGGAGATCTTGGCTTTGAAGGAGGAACAATCTAGACAACAGTTGCAACAGGAAGATCTAGAAAACAGATCTAGACGACAGAACATAAGGCTGAGGAATGTGCCGGAGTCTGTCAAGGACCTACACGCATACCTAAACGATCTATGTGAATTTCTCCTCCCAAACATACATCCAGAAAACTTGAGAATGGATCGGTTTCATAGAGCCCTTGGATTCCGTTCATCTCCACAGGAGCGCCCAAGAGACATCATTGCCAGATTCCACTACTACTCCACCAAAGAACTGTTCATGAAGGCCGCAAGAAAAGGCATCCCTCCCATCGAGGGGCACACACCGCTGCTTTTTTCTGATCTAGCCCCGACTACCCTTGCCAAAAGGAGACAACTGAAACCGGTTCTGGACTGTATCCTGGCTCAAGGATGGAGGTATACATGGGGTTTCCCTTTTCGCCTCAATATATCCAAAGAGGGAAAATTCTTCACTATCAGAACACTGGAGGAAGACATTAACTTGCTGGCGGAATGGAACATCAAGGTCACTGTCGGAGAGCAGTTACAACCAACAGAAAACCCGAGAGGAAGGAGTCCTCCCATGAACGGAGAAAAAGACTTACTACAATGAGTTGTCACTTATTTTGTTTCTCTGTTTTTTTTGTCTTTTTTTGTTTCATCTTCCTCTCTCTTCTTCTCTCTCTCTCTCCTTGTTTTCATGCTACTCTGACAACCAAAGCTAGTTGAATCTGAAAAGGAGTAGATCCAATAAGGTAGCACCCACACCAGTGAAAGTTCTAATACACACTATAGACAGTTAACCCAGGCCGTAAAGGCAAAAGCAACACACACCTAGAAGGCGTCCCTACGGGCGCTAACACGTAGACTTCCAAAAACCCCTACAGTAGGGAAAGTTTAGGCGGACCAATTCAGTGTCAGTTTAGAGACACTAACTGGCCCACCAGTAAAATACGAAGAGGACAGCAAACGCTCTCCTCATAGTAGTTTAAATTACCACACTTTATTTAAGTAAGGAACACAATTAAGTTCAAACATACTAAGAGCCTTCCTGACCAACAGTAAGACACACAAACAGACTCAAGTACTTAGACTTCTTACCCAGGATTACCTTAGGGATCCCCACTAGAGGAAAAGTAGGAACTTGCTTAAGTATTGAGCCAGGTTTTTATAATTCCGAAAGTTTAAGTATAAGCAATTTGGCTCATACTCTGCTGTCTTTTTTCCTTTGAGTACAGATACTCTCCCACACAGCCAGCTGCTGAGCAGTCTTCGGGCGGAAACCAGCAGGAGGCACAGGATAACGAAGTAACAGGCTTCCAGAAAGGTGAGATAGCCATTTGGACACACCACAGGGTCATACACCTCAATAAGAAATATGGACATTGTCATTGCGTCACACAACGCTCATGGTCTGAACGAACCAATCAAGAGGGGGGTAGCCTTGAGAAATTACCAAAAACTAAATCTTGATATCGTAATGATTCAGGAAACTCACTTTAGAAAACAAGCACTACCAAAATATTGGGGGGGAGTCTTTACGCAGGCATTCCATTCGACCGCAGATACCAAACAAAAGGGAGTCACGATTTTGTTCCACAGAAGACTCAACTTTCAGTTAAGTAAAATTCAAAAAGATAAAGATGGCAGGTTTTTAGCAGTACATGGGACCATACACGAACGTAAGGTTTCATTCTTGAACATTTACGCCCCGAACACAGATCAAATTCCATTCTTTCAAAAAATACAGAAACTCACAGATAGCTGGGAAGACGGACTTAAGATAATAGGAGGAGACATGAACGCGGTCTTAGACCCGCTCAAAGACAAGTCAAATGATTTAGGTTCACAAAAAATCCCCACAGCGACCAAAGCTCTCAAAAAACTCCTAAAATCAAACTGCATGATTGATACCTGGAGAAACATGAACCCCACAGAAAGGGAATACACATTTTTTTCCGCCAGACATGGTTCGCTCTCCAGAATAGACTATATCCTGATCCCACAGAACGTTACAGGGAACCTAACTGAGGCCTCTATCTGCCCCATAGCATGGTCGGACCACGATCTAGTCAAAATCTCCATGAATAATCTCCTACCGAAAGGAAATAACCCGAGGTGGTCATTAAATCCCAGTATACTGAACGACCCTATCACACGAGATAAGGTCAGAACTGCAATCGTAGATTATCTTGACCTCAATACAGTAGGGGAGATAGACATAGATGGAATTTGGGCAGCTCACAAGGCAGTGATCAGAGGAGTCTGTATACAAATTAGTTCAATCAAAAAGAAAAAAGACCAAGCACAAATCTTACTTCTAAACCAGAAAATTGCTGAAGCACAGAAACTATTTGTTAAGGATAAATCACGACATACCCATGAGAAGATACTAAGTTACAAACAAGAACTAAACACTATTTTAAGAGGGAAAATGGTCAATATCCTACAGCGAACTGAAGCTAAATTCTTCAGATACGCAAACAAGCCCGATAGAATGCTGGCCACGAGACTAAAAGAAAAAAGAGCAAACTCATTCACCAAAAATAGGCAGACAGTTTTTAAACCAGATCAAATAGTAAGCGAATTCAGACAATTTTATGCGGACCTTTACAGCAAAACACCCGAATCAGGCACCCCAACCCACAAACTAGAAATTGAAAATACATTAAATAACTTAAATATACCCCAATTAGACTCTATCAAAGCTGAATCACTCTTAGAGCCCATCTCGGTCGAAGAAATACAGGATGCGATCAAATCCACAAAGGCACACGGGGCCCCAGGGCCAGATGGCTATTCCAACCTCTACTACAAACATATGAGCGATCTACTTAGCCCCACCTTACATAAGCTATTTAACAGCTTCTTAGCTGGTGAAAAAATTAAACCGGAATTCTTAGAAGCCAAAATAATACTGATTCCTAAACCGGGGAAAGACCCATCCCAATGTGCTAGCTATAGACCAATATCTCTGATCAACACAGATTTAAAAATATACACCAAAATCTTAGCGTCAAGACTAGCGAATCTGTTACCTGAAGTGGTACATCCAGACCAAGTAGGGTTCATTAAGGGGAGAGAAGCGCCAGACAATACCAGAAAAATAGTTGACCTTATTGACATAACCAAAAGTAATGAGGGCCGCGCTATGTTGTTGGCGCTTGACGCCGAGAAGGCATTTGATAGGTTAGATTGGACATTTATGAACGCCACACTGAACAAATTCGGAATTCCGGAAGGTTTTCTGCGAAGCATCGCGTCATTATACTCGGAACCAACCGCACAAGTTACATACCAAGGACACAATTCACTAAAATTCAACATCACAAGGGGGACAAGACAGGGGTGCCCTCTATCTCCATTGCTGTTCGCCCTCAGTATAGAGCCCCTAGCAATTGCCATTCGTCAGCACACTGACATATCGGGTATACGGGTCGGCCCGACAGATCATAAAATTAGCCTTTTTGCCGATGATATCCTACTAACAATATCAAACCCCCTGGTTAGTCTACCTAATCTATTCAAACTTTTGTCTAAATTTGGCCCACTGTCAGGATTCAAAATTAACACAAGTAAAAGCATAGCCCTTAATATATCACTTCCTCCCACCACGGAAAAACTACTAGCCAATAACTTCCCAATAAAATGGGCCCCGAATTCTATCAACTACCTAGGCATACAAATTACAAAATCAACTAAGACCCTATATGAAGCAAACTACCCAACCCTCATTAAACAATTAACTAGGGACCTGCACAGGTGGTCAGAACTAAAGATTTCGTGGTTAGGAAAGCTACATGCCGTCAAAATGAACGTACTCCCCAAACTGCTCTACCTTTTTCGGACCTTACCTATCTCGATTTTAGCGATAGATTTGAAAAAAATACAGAAATTACTAATGAGTTTTCTGTGGAACAATAAAAAACCTAGAATAAACAGAGAAACAACTACTGCGACTAGGAAGGATGGTGGGCTCGGATTTCCAGACATTTCCAGGTACTTTAAAGCTGCTAGATTAGCACAACTAGTTAAGTGGTATATCAAGGACTCCCCCCCGGTATGGGTTCAATTAGAACAACACATACTAGGGTCCAATGATTTAATCATGCGTCAGTTACTATGGCTCTCAACCCAGCAGGGCTTCAAGTTACCCCAATCAATTCCATCAAGTGTGAGGCATTCAATTTCCCTATGGAAAGATATAAATAAGAGGAACAGACTGCTGGGCCAGGAGTCAGGGCTCAGCCCTCTATGGCCACTTTCAACTAACCCCAAAATAAACTCTAATGCTCAGTACAGATGGTGGATTGATAATAATTGCTCAATTGCGGCAGATTTACCGGTTGTTAATCAAAAATGGTCCACCACCGCATTCCTAGAAGACAAACCCCTTCCTCCGGGGGAATGGCTTAACCTAATCGCTATAAACCAAAGATTAAATCACATCACTAAGAATAAAGGAGGGCAAAATATATCCTTATTCGAAAAATGTTGCATTAAATTCCCGGGAGGGAAAGGAAACATCTCCATAATATATAACCATTTAAGCGAGTTAGTCACTCCCCCTAAATTACACTATGAATCAGCATGGGAAGCTGACCTCAACATAAATTTAGACAGAGACCAATGGAATAGTATTCGGAAACAAGCCAAAAACACATCACTTAACGTAATTATGAAAGAAAACTCCTATAAGGTTATTATGAGGTGGTACCTAACCCCAGTAAGAATGCACATAGGGAACCAGACAATTAGTGACATATGCGAAAGGGGCTGCAACCAAAAAGGGACTCTAATCCATAAATTATGGGAATGCCCTATGATTAGACACACCTGGGTGGACACCTACAAAACCCTGGAGAAACTATGGGGTCAATGCTATCCCATGAGACCAGAAGAGGCCATCCTGGGATTACCGGTAGAAGGGATGTCCAACTCAGAACAGTTCCTAACTAACCAAATTTTCCTAGCAGTTAGGATAGTAGTAGCCGCCCATTGGAAATCACCCACCCCAACATTTGAAGTAGTCTTAAACAAAATTGAGTTTGTTCGATCCATGAGCGTTTTGTCCGCAGAGGTTGACCATAACTACAAGCGCTGGGCCTCCTGCTGGGCCGCCTGGGAGACAAGACGCGGCAGATGAATAGGGTGAGTGACACTTCTCCCTACAAAGGAGCTATTAAGGGATCCATAGTAGTAGTGGTCTTAATGTACCCAACATCATTAGCCCACACAGTAACCTAAACACAGAATAATCTTTCTATTAGATGCTACCAACCAAGCTCAAAACAACAGTTGGTCAGGAATCCAAGTTCATCACATTTTTCCCATAGTTATGGGACTTCATTAAATATAGTTTTCTCGTTAGCCTTAAGTTATTTAAAAGCTAGTATCAGCTATTATAATACCAGAAAAACGGAAAAGGGAGAGGAGTTTTGGACAGGCAGAGGACACACTGGAAACCAAATATGTGAAATACGTTTATTGTTAATTCCTATTTATCACTTCTTTTTGGTGTACTATGTTATATGTCTGATCTGTCTAATAAAAATCAATTAAAAAAAAAAAAATGTCAGGTAGGTTATAGTATTTAGGATCACTTACCAATACACTGCCCGGTCCAGATACAGTGATGATCAAATTTAGCCACGCAGGAACCACAAGCATGGCAGTGCATGGATCGCAAAGGTTTTTTTACCTTTAAAGAGAAAAGAAGTGGTTGATGCTCAGTGTAACAAATATCACAAAAAGGCATCATTGTAAGCACAATATATTTTTTATTATACTTTGTTTTTAACAAGCTTCTATTACAGTATATCTGAACCAGTTCTTTACGGGCTCTGAATGCTTTGTATTTGATTTGGCTGACTGAGAACTAGCAGTGGCTGATTTTGACAATGTAATTCGATAATTAGATAATTATACCAAAGGCATACAATTATTTCTCACAAAGACTAAGCTGCAGAAATAGATTTCATACAACAGATTATTCTTATTGTTTCAATAAAATAGTCAACATATTCACCGTTATTGGGAATTGGTGAACTTAAATGGACTGGAATGGGACATTTCACATTAGACAAACACCAGATCTTCTACTGTGGTCCAGAATCTGCAGCAGAAATGGAGTGGCCATCCTAGTCAATCAAAGAGTGGCAAAAGCAGTGCTCGGTTACAACCCAATAAATGACAAAATGATCTCCATTCAAATTCAAGGCAAGCCATTTAATCTCACAGTGATGCAAGTCTATCCTCCAACCACGGATGCTGAAGAGGCTGAAGTTGTCCAGGTCTACGAAGACATTCAACAAGTCATAGATATAACACCAAGAAAAGATTTTACCATCATCATTGAAGATTGGAAGCTAAAGTAGGGAACCAAACGACACCTGAAATAACTGGCAAATTTGGCCTTGGAGCACAAAATGAAGCAGGTCAGAGATTAGTAGAATTAGGTCAAGATAATTCTCTGGTCGTAGCAAACACCCTCTTCCAACAGCCTTCGAGATGACTCTACACATGGACATCACCAGATGGACAACATAGAAATCAGATTGACTATAAGCTTTGCAGCCAAAGATGGAGGAGCTCTATACAGTCAGCAAAAACAAGACCTGGAGCTGACTGCGTCTCAGGCCATGAGCTTCTTATTGCAAAGTTGAAAATTAAACTGAAGAAAAGAGGGAAAACCATCAGACCAAGTAGATATGAAATAAAAAGTATTCCTTATGAATATGCAGTGGAAGTAACCAATAGATTTAAGGGACTAGACATGGAAGATAGAATGCCTGAAGAAGTTTGGACCGAAGTTTGCAACATTATCCAGGAAAAGCAACAAAGAATATCCCTAAAAGAAAGAAAAGTAAGAAGTCAAACTAGCTATCTGATGAGGCTTTGAAAGTAGCCCAGGAAAGAAGGAAAGCGAAACTTAGAGGAGATAGGAAAAGATTTGTCCAACTGAATGCAGAATTCCAGAGGATAACAAGGAGAGAAGAGAAGACATTCTCCAATGAACGATGTAAAGAGACTGAAGAAGATAACCAAATGGGTAAATCAAGAGTCAAGAAAATTGGGAACCTAAAATGGCACCTTTCATGCCAAAGTGGGCGTGATAAGAGACAAACATGGTAGGGACTTAACTGAAGAAGATCAGGTAAAGAAGAGGTGGCAGGACACTGAAGATCTATAAAGGAAGAATCTTAACAGCAGTGATGACCTCAATAGTTTGTCCAATGAGCTGGAGCTAGACATCTTGGAGAGTGAAGTGAGATGGGCCCTAGGATGTCTTGCTGATAATAAGGCTGCAGGAGGTGATGGAATCCTAGCTGAACTATTCAAAATCCTACAGGATAATGCTGTGAAAGTGTTACTTGCCTTATGCAAACACATTTGGAAAACTCAACAATGGCCAATAGACTGGAAAAGGTCAGTCTACATCCCAATCCCCAAAAAAGACAGTGCCAAAGAGTGCACCAATTATCGAACCATTGCACTTATTTCACATGCCAGCAAGGTAATGCTTAAGATTATAAAAGCTCTACTCCAACAATATATGGACCAGGAACTACCACATGTGCAAGCCGGGTTCCGCAGAGGAAGAGGCACAAGAGATCAAATTGCCAATGTCCGCTGGATAATAGAGAAAGCAAGAGAGTTCCAAAAAAACATTTACTTCTACTTCATAGACTATTCTAAAGCCTCTGACTGTGTGGATCACAACAAATGTGGCATGTCCCTAAAGAGATGGGAGTACCAGATTATCTCATCCTGCTCCTGAGGAATCTGTATGTCGACAAAGAAGCCACGGTCAGAACCAAACATGGGACAACAAAATGGTTCAAGATCGGAAAAGGAGTGCGACAAGGTTGTATATTGTCACCTTATTCATTCACCTTATACACAGAGTACATCATGCGTAAGGCTGGACTGGATGAATCCAAAGCCGGAATCAATATTGCTGGAAAGAATATCAACAACCTCAGATACACCGATGATACTACTCTGATGGCTGAAAGTGAGGAGGAACTTAAGGACTTATTGATGAGGGTAAAAGAAGAGAGTGCAAAAGCTGGCCTGCTGCTCAACGTTAAAAAGACGAAGATCATGGCAAACGCAATCTCACTTCCTGGCAAATAGACGGGGAAGAAGTAGAGGCAACGACAGATTTTATTTTCCTTGGATCCAAGATCTCTGCAGATGGTGACTGTAGTCATGTAATTAAAAGATGTTTGCTTCTCGGGAGGAAAGCTATGACAAGCTTGGACAAGCTAGTAAAAAATAAAGATATTAAACTATCAACAAAGGTCAGTATAGTTTAAACTATGGTATTCCCAGAAGTAACATACGGCTGTGAGAGCTGGGTCATAAAGAAGTCTGAGCAACATAGAATTGACGCCTTTGAATTGTGGTGTTAGAGAAGACTGCTTAGAGTCCCTTGGACTGCAAGAAGATCCAATGAATCAATACTTCAGGAAATCAAGACAAACTGTTCACTAGAAGGTATGATCATGAGGCTAAAGCTCAAATATTTTGGCCATATCATGAGACGGTAGGACTCCCTAGAAAAGACTCGGATGCTGGGAAAGATTTAAGGCACAAAAAGAAGGGGACGACAGAGGCGGAGATGGATAGATGAGGTCACTGAAGCAATGAACATAAACTTGATGGTGCTCAGAGGGGCAGTGACTGAGAGATTCACCTGGCGTGCTGTGGTCCATAGGGTCACGGAGAGTCGGACATGACTTAATGACCAAACAACAACAAATTCACCATTACAGTACATTGAATAAATGAGGATTTACAGATAGAGGATTGGAGAAATGCAGATGAGATTTGTAGCTATTGTAGATCTAGACAGGGCACAGAGAAGGCCAACAAAATTAATAAAATCCATAATTAATAATTTTATGACCCTTTAGGTTAGGATAAAAGACTTTACCTTAAAGACTGAAAAGGGTTAGACCAGGGGTACTCAAGTTCGGTCCTGGTGGGCCACACATAAGCATGGATTTGATGATATCCTTGCTGTGCATAGGTGAGTTAATCACTTATTCAGTCATCCTGATTGGCTCACCTGTCCACAGAAAGGACATTTTTCAAATCCAGGCATGTGTGGCCCTCCAGGACACAACTTGAGTACCCCTGGGTTAGACTGTAAGATTGTGGAGCTCATTACCAAAGTTGATCCCGGGAGGTATTCACAATACTTTGGTGAATATTATGCATGCAAGGGAATTACATTTCTGAGTCAGTGCTTGCATCTACTGATTAAAGCTACCTACTTGCCTACCTCTGGGCATGTGATGGGGAACAGTGTCCAATTAAATTGTCAAACAAATCTTCCTCATCGATCCCTCTACCTCCCGGCCACCAATCCCTCTTCCCTCATCAATTCCTCTTCCTCCTGCCACCACTAATTCTTCAATAAGTAAACGGCCTTAAAAAAATTCAGATTTTCTTAAAAAAGTGTTTTATGTTAACAGTTTACACAGCTTCTAATAGTTAGTGTGTGTTATATGCTTCACAAATCAGGGCTAATTGTATTGAAAGCCACACCTAGATTTTAAAAAAGTGTCCCATATGTTACCCGAATATAAATATTAGAAGCTTACCAAACAGGACGTGCAAAACATCCTGTAATCTAACAGGCCGGATTCAGCAAGTGTTATAATAGTCTGCAAAAAAAATAAAATAAGTTTTAGCACCTAGTTATACAACAGATGATAAAAAGGACGTATTCTGCTGACCACTATGTGTAATGATACCTGTCTTCTCTCTTCCTCTGATAATTTGATGTATCCTGGGTCCGTTCTCCATGTTTTGTAGAAGTAGTACAGAAAGAGGATTACAATGAGGATGAAGGGCATCTGAAATGCTGCCTCTGACAAATGTAACACGTTAAGGAACAAAACACAAGTTAACACACCTTATGGACTTAAAACCAGTGTGTACAATAAGAAGTTATTTTACAAAATATTAAAAAAAATTAGTCTTGTTCCAATCTATTTATTCCCACTGTTTTATCCTTTATGCATCCAACCTTTTCCTGGCACGATACAAGCTGAACATCATCAACCAAAAATGGAGAACAAACTAATCGTAGTAGGGTAGTTCCATGGACATGATCACAGAGAGCGGCCTCTTTTACCCACTTGTGCCCTTCACAGGGAGAAATATCCTGTAGTATATCAGTCTGGTCTCACCCAATAGAATGATCCAGCCCCGAAATACCAGGCAATGCTACCCTGATCAGGAGAAACAGGAAATCCAATATGAACGTTTCGGCCTCTGTGGGCCTAGTCAAGGGAGTGTAGCTAAACTCCCTAAGGCACAGTGAGCCAGAGTACCCTTAGAGTAACAAAATAACCCTTATAGGTTAGTTCTATGGACATGGACTATTTGCTCACTCTGCCTTAGGGAGTTCAGCTGCACCTCACTGACGAGGCCCACAGAGACCGAAACATACGTCTGGGGTTTGCGGTTTTTCCTGTTCAGGTTATAATTGCCTGGTATTTCGGGGCTGAATCACTCTAGTGAGTAGGACCAGACTGATATACTACAGGATATTTCTCCCTGTGAAGGACACAAGTGAGATAAGAGGCCGCTCTCAGAGTGCGTTATCATGGCCTTAGAACTAACCTATTAATGTTAGTTTTCTCTGAGTGACCAGCCCTATTTCATGGGACTAACAGGGACTTTCATTATTACTAGCAAATTGTGTGTAATTTGTATTGAGGAAATGCATTGGCCAGTTAGATCCGGCTTAGCTGTGTGTGTAAGGGTCTTTTTTGTATTAAATGACAACTGCAATATCCTAGTCTCCACAATTATAATGTCATCAAGGGGAAGGCGTTTGACTGAGAGACTGGACTAAAAGGCATTAAGCAGAATAAGAGAATAAACCACCATTAATAGGCTGCCCCAGCACAAGCTTGCTGCCAAGATAAAGCTTTTTAACAACAAAAAAAGAGAGAGCACTGTGTTGATTTACTTTGTGTCTGAAAATGTAGCAGCTCACAGCTGGAGATGTGAGATCTATACATTAAAGTATGCATTCTGCATTTCCTGTACTTAATAATCAAAAGACCAAATGGATTTTTATAATGCAATGTCTGGAATTCATATTCATCACATACACGGACACATATCACATATAATAGTTGTCAAACTACGAGAAGTCGTCACGCTTTGTGTGGTGCGTACGAGTTAGGCGATGAACGCCAAAGGTGCTCATCGCCTGCGAGCCTCGCATAGTGAGGCTAGCCGTTAAGGCACTAAAACTCGTAGAACAAAGGCGATGAGCACCAAAGGCAATGAAACACGTGGGACTTAGCTACCAAACACTCCGTAAACACGGGATCGCCAGCCTGCAAGCAGTTGACAAATGCAGGACTTACAAAAAAAAAAAATTATGAGACGTGGGACTTTGAAAAAAATAAATACGAGATAGGAAAAATACGAGGATAACGACCGAACCACGAAAAACAAAAAACAATAAAAACACACTAAATACACAAATAAATACTTCAAAAACATCATACACTGCATAGGGGAACAGCCAGGACGTCCGGGAGTGAGGTGGAACGCAAATTTAAGTCGATTTTGACGAGTTTCGGAACTCGAAAATCGCCTAAACGAGAAAAAAAATGGCTGCCAAAAAAAATGAAAACAAAGTTACACGACCCCGGACCGCGCAAAACACTGATAACCGCGTAGCACTTTCACACACGAATGTACGAGGTACAAAATACACTATTACAAATGACGGAAAATGCTTGCAAGCCGCGTAACAAAATAATAACATTACGAATCTACAATGGCGCTTTACACAACTACACCAACGGTTTGCCCTCGCGCACGCAGCCTATTTCTAATGCACACTTGGGACATTCATTGCACTTTATCATCAGGGCACCAACACTCAAACTTACATTGTATGCTGCCGGAAAATACAAACAGATTGTTAGCTCTTCAGGCTATTGATTGCTGGATATATTAATTACAAATAGGTAAAGTATATTTAATTTATTCAATAACTAATTAACTCATTATTAGTTAACTAAATATAGATAAATATATATCTCTCTTTCTGATGAGTGACGAAGGTGCTCAGAGGAGCAAAGGTAAACGAGAGGAGAGGCTCGCAATGAGCGCCGAAGGTCCTCACAGTACAAAAAGCTTTACATTGTGTGTCAAACAGCATTGCCATGGCTTCAAATTGTATTGCCCGTCATTTTTTGAGGGGCAAGTCCCTAGTTACATTACAATTGGCATTCTGAATGCATCATGATAACGGTCTACATAATACATTTATTTAGTCCCTTATGTACATGGTTTCCTTTATCTTTCATGATAATTGTATTTATTCCTTGGGCGGGGGGGGGAAGGCCCACAGAGACCCTTTAATTTTGCAGTGGAAGTCCAGAAGATACTGATTCGGACCCAGGTCAGACTATTACTCTACACAGCAATTTTAGTATCTAACAGAGGCTGAGAAAAGGATATCAGGTACGAAGCAGATGAACCACGTAATGAAAACCCAAAAAACTGAACCCACGAGGACGGCCGCAGGCAAATATTTCTGGCTGTTTTGTGTAATGAGCCGTCTGCAAAAAAGATTAAAATAAACATAAATGATGGGTTATTTATGTCACTGACGGTTAGAAAGAGAATAAAAGTGACAAGAAAAATATCAACATGACAAACATAGAATTGAATGAAACTAAATGATCACAACGTGCCAGATATTTATTTCTCAGAACAAATTCAAGAATAAATAAAGTCTCACATTTACCACATGCCGGATTATGGCAAAATGTTTTTAGAAAGTAAAAAAAAATAGTCTATCTTAGTAAATAATTTATGTGAGTTGATTAATAATTGGGATTTTTGTGGTTTCCTTTTAACCCCTTAGGTGCCCTGCAAGAACTAGATATTTCTCTGGGTACTGAAGGACCACACACAACTAATATGTCAGCAGCGGGCATATTTATTGGGCTATTCTAATGATCTGACTGCCCCCCTGGGCAATCAGATAATTTATTGGTGGCCAGTGTCTCAGCTGGTAGTGGTTAATAAATGTGACTTAAAGTTATATGGAATTATTCCTGTTTTAAATATTAAAATAAGCTACCTAAGGGCTTGTTGGCAAATCTAAACATCATGTTTAAAAGATCTCTTTTCACTCAATCCTTGCAAACCATCCCTGCAAAGGTCTGCCCCCAGCAGCTAATGCACACAGTAGGGATACCGGCCTCCAATAATATGTTACCTGATTGCCCGGGGCTACTAGGGGCACTAACAGTTTTGAAAGTAAAGTAATCAGTCCCTGAATCACAAATTAATTAAGGTATTAATATACATGATTAATGCTAATTATCACACAGTGGAGACACTATGGATATAAAATAGTACAAAACATGATCTTATTACCCTGGGATAATTAGTAATGTTTTATAATAATAAAGAGTATTTGCCAGTTATATTCATTGGTGGATTAGGGGATGATTATATTACCTTAAATTTGTTTAGTGTCTTTTCAACTGCATTCATATTGGGGCTTTAATTTAGATTTTTAATATATAATTGACCTGATTAAACTCCTTTATGATTAAATAATTAGGCACTATAATTCCTGCGTAGTTAATCTCACCTACCACCCTATTTATCTACTCAATTTGTAGGAGGGTATAAAGCAGGGTATGTTGATCAAACTAAGCATGATTGATTGTTCAGCTGCTTTTGACTCTCCATGACCCTATGGACCGCAGCACGACAGGTACATCTCTCAGTCACTGCCCCTCTGAACTCCATCACGTTCATGTTCATTGCTTCATCTATCCATCTCCGCCTCTGCCGTCCCCTTCTTCTTGTGTCTTCAAGCTATCCCAGCATCAGAGTCTTTTCTAGGGAATCCTGCTGTCTCATGATATGGACAAAATATTTGAGCTTCAGCCTCATGATCATACCTTCTAGTGAACAGGTTGTCTTGATTTCCTGAAGTACTGATTTATTGGATCTTCTTGCAGTCCAAGAGACTCTAAGCAGTTTCCGCCAACACCACAATTCAAAGCCGTCAATTTTACAGTGCTCAGCCATCTTTATGGTCCAGCTCTGTTACTACTGGGAATACCATAGTTCGGACTATGCAGAGCTTTGTTGATAATTTCATATTTTTACTTTTTATTAGCTTGTCCAAGCTTGCCATAGCTTTCCTCCCAAGAAGCAAACACCTTTTAATTTCATGACCACAGTCACCATCTGCTGCTTTCCTAAGATTGCCGTTTGCCATGATCTCCATATTCTTAGCGTTGAGCAGCAGGCCAACTTTTGCACTTTCTTCTTTTACCCTCATCAATAAGTCCTTTAGTATTGATTAGCTCCAAATATAAATGATCTGTTTGCTCAGGTTTGCAATCAGATTACATTAAATTGTAATCCACTAACACTAATGTGGACCATCAATGAATAAATTAAAATACTTCAAACAAACTACCTAAATAAGACTCAATTCTAAAAAAAAACAGGTCTAACTGACAGCTAAGGTGACACACAGTGATGGTCTTTAGTCTGCTGATAATGTGGAAGAAGCAGGTCACAGCGCCGTTTCCTCCATCACACCAGCAGGGTAAAGACACCATACTAGATTTCATGGCAGATGCCAAAACGTAGAAACAAAGTCGAGAAGTAATGTGGAATTAAACATGCATGTATGACTTCCCCATATAGATCTTAGTAATATTACTAGGATCTGCCAATGCAGAGAAAAGGCTTGGGAGCTGTACATATAAACCAATATAGATATATGCAGTCTTATTAAATTGTGATTCGGCCAATTGAATAGGGCTCTATATAAGCACACAGCATGTTGTTTTTACAGAAGTTTTTAGTTACTGAAGACCTTGCTGTTGGATAGAAGTTCATTAACTAAAATCTTCTGTAAAAAAAAAAATACTATATGCTTAAACAGAGCCCTATTCAATTGGCCAAATCGCAATTTAATAAGGCTGATGGTATCTGAACTCAGTAGACATTGGGTCTTTTTAATGAAATAGTTTAGATTTTTCTAATATTTCATTTAAATTAGATATTTTGCAAGACAATTTAAAATGAAACATGTTTACTAACAAAAAAAACACATTTTTTTTTAATCATATTTGTGTCTTATCATTTTAGTACACATATTATGCATCTACTTTTGAATTCTCCAATGTCTGTACTTTTAGGAAATATTATTGTTTTAATGTTACAGGATTGTTTGCCTTTGTGAAATAAAGTACTCATTTGTAGATTGGCTCTAAAAATATAGATATACTGCACTCTTACAGTGTTTGGCACAAATATATGGTACCTTATACACACAGTATCAGTAATTCAGTAGAAATGGGGCCTCGTTAGTAGGGTGTAGCTGATAACTCCCACAGTGAGCAAGGAGTCCGGGTCTGGAGATCACCATCATCCTTAGGGAGACTAAGCCCTAAGGGTCATTTTGCATAGTCAACTGTCCCTTAAGGAGTACATCTGCACCTAACTGATGAGGACCAAGAGGCCGAAACGTACGTCTGGGGTTTGCTGCATCTCCTGCTCAGGGTAGAATTGCCTGGTATTTTGGGGCCGGGTCAGTCTAGTGAGTGGGACCAGACTGATATACTACATGTTTCTCCCAGTGAAGGACACAGGAGAGATAAGAGGCCGCTCTCTTAGTAGGATACCCGACCTATAGAACAACCTACTTAGGTGCTGTCCGTTCTCAGATTGAGCGCCTCTGACTGTTATAACTTATTTTGCTAGAAAATTTTTGAATGACTATATCAAAATTTGCTAATTTCGTAAAATAATTTTTTAAGTGTTTCGTTTTGTTGAGTAAGGACTATTAGATATTCTCAAATTCTCTGTGTTATTTCATGTATGCGTTGTGATTTAATGTTATGGTGCGGTTTACCCATTTAAGACAGGGTGTTTGTATTTTACGTCTAACAAGTTGAGAAAACAATTTTTGCACTCCTAACATTTCCGGCCTTTGTTACTAGTAAACAAATGTCTTGGCCTAAATATTTTGTACAAGTGTCATGTTGCTAATGATACAAAGACAAAAAAACTAAATTTAGTTTCAATGTATACATAGAAAAATGCTTGCAGATGCATTTCAAAAATGTTAAAAATATGCGTAGGCTCTTGGGTACTAAAATGACTCCAAGCTCCTGGCATTCAACAGGTTAAAGGAAATAATTTTGTTATAATTTAACATTAAATCTTATTAGATAACATACTGAATTATACATGTATTTATTTTTTACAAAAGTATCAATTGTACAAAAATGCTTTATATATGAGGACTATTGTCGTCTCACATGGCTAATTGGCACCCACTTCCAATACCCAGCATGGACACCCTCATGATCAGGGCTGTGCCGTTCTAATCGGCGTGGCACAAATAAGGGTAATAGTGAGACAATAATACGAACAAGCTCCCTAAATAACTAGGCTTAAGTATTATGGTATCAGGCAGTTGTTTAAAACATGTTCACCTACATACTGCCCAAGGTTGGGCCCTGGTGACTGTAATTTACACACAATAGATACTAGTTTCTTTATTTAATAATTATTTACCAAAATAATCACTATTTGAAGAACAAAATATAATTGTAACTTTTAAAGCTTGCATCTCACAGTTATGCATCTCTCTAAGATCCTCTACTACCTTTAGATTGTAAGTTTGCGAGTTTCCAAGCTTGCGTCGGTACTTTGGAGACGCTCTATGTACGCTAGATTCTAAGCTCAGACAGGGCCGTCCATTCATTTGCAAAGTGTTAAAATTGCTTTGCATTGCACTTAACCCCTATATTGTGCTATGGGATATGTTGGTGCTTTACAAATAAAGGCTACTAATAAAATAATAATAATAATAATAATAATACCCCCTGGACACCGACATTCACAAAACATATCACGATGCAACTATCTTAACACACATAACTAAAGGGATGGAGCCAATTGAATCTTCCCAATGGTTACAGATTGAATCACAAATGGTTCTAAAAAGGGGAATTGACATTTATGATTTTTCTAGAACATATGATGAAAAAGTATATTTTTGAAGGTGCTCCAATTATTCGTAAATGTTTGGAATTTTGGGGCAAATTCAGTTTGAAAATGGCACTAGTCCCCTTTCCAAGTCCATTGATTATGATAAATAATTTAGCCAAAATCTTTAACCTTAAAACTTTTGCCCAAATGGGGACTGGACTCTTTGAGAGTGTATTTAGATAGCGAACTTATATCTTTTGAAGACTTCAATTGAATTTTGGGTTACTTAATCATTTCTGGTTAGATTATAATAAATTTAGAATGACTTTGAAATAGCTCAAAATCTTTACTGGTAAGATTAGACCTTTGACCCCTTTGAAAAGTTGATCACAACTAAAAACAAACACACATATGGTTTTGAATTGTTTTAACATCTTGAGGATGAAATTGGAGGAAAAGAAAATTGGTAAAATGATAATGTGGGGAAATGATTTAAAACAATCTTGGCCTGAAAGTACATGGTTTAAAGCCATATCATACACAGAAAGATTTATTAAAAATGCCTCATATAGAGAAGTCTTTTTTGAACTTCTAAATAGATGGCATTTAGTTCCCACGAAATGAACTAAAATTACAAAAGATAATAAAGCAAAATATTGCTGGAGTGAATATGTGACATTTGGTGGGATTCTGACTGCTTTTCCCAGATCTCTACAATTCCTAAGATCCAACTGCTCCTTTCTCCAGAAATAGCAGTATTTCATAATATTATACTATTTTCCCTGGACATTAGGGCTTTTATAATACAAATAACAACGGTAGCTAAATGGCTCATAGTTTCTAAATGAAAACAATCTAATGTACTAGATTGGTCTGAAGTTAAAACAATTATTGATAGAAATCCTAGTTTAGAAAAAAAATTTTCCAAAATGGTTATGGTAAAAAACAATAAATTAAAATAGATAATTTGGGAGAATTACTCATTAAAGCCCTTATGAAGCTACCCTTTGGATATTTGACTACTCTCCTTGACGGTCCACCATAGGACCCTTCATGTATTTGTATGTAAACATAAACTTGTTTGTGTTTTTTTTTGTTGTCTTGATGGAAAAGGCATGAGTATAGACTTAATTACTATATGATCTGAGTAAATCAGAATTTGGAAAGAGTAAAAAAAAAAAAAAAAAAAACTTCCGATCTATGTATAGTAGGGTGATTATAAGTCCTAGCTGATTCAGGTTTCATGTTTGCTTTCCAAGGCAATTATTATTGTTTATTTGTAACGCTCCAACAAGGCTATGCATAAATCTGTTCTGAAATACAGTCATGTTTCAATAATCATGTTACCTTTTTTTTTTTTTCCCCATTTTGTATTAAAAGGGGAAAGAAAACGATAAGGGAAAGAGTCTGAGAACTCTTCCAATGAACAAACTTTGTAGGATATATAGTTTTGTCCATTTGTAAGAATTAATCTATTGTATATATAGTCTGTATATGTTTTTGTAGTTTATGTGTTTAGTCTTTTTATGTATGTTTAAAATGAACTAAAAAAAAAAAAAAAGTTACCTTGCCAAAAGCTGTGAGCCTGTGATGAGAAGAGCTAAAAGCGTTCCTTTCAAAAGCCAGGAATCTGTGTGCATGTCCAGTATGTATCCAACGCCCCCAATCAGTGACATGCAAACCAGAAAAATGAAGCTCATCTGTCAAAAAAAAAAAATAACAATTAGCATTTTCAGTTATTAAGCACATTAATCATTCTAATAAACTACCCATTTTAGGTCTTCTGGACTATTTTGATATCTCCTTGGAGGTTTTTAATAATAGTCCAGGCTGTGAAAGTTCCAAATCTCATCATTTTACATACAACATGGCTTATTTTGAGTTATCTTTTGAAGCGTTAACTGAAACATCCAACCAGTGTTTATCCACCCCAATCCTCAGTGCCCAATAACAGGCCAGATCATAAGTATTTCACTTTCTGAGCACAGGTAGTTAAATGCCTTGAGAACAGGATATTTTGATACTTTTGCATATGATGTAATATTTTGTCTTTACATTTTACTTTCATTTTCCAATCTTTTTGCCAATAATATATATATTTTTTACTTTTCAGTCAACTTTTTGATAAAGAGTATATGATTTACACAACAGAAAAAACAAACAAACAAACAGATGAAGGTGAAATGGTTCTGAAGAGTGTGGAATGATCCTGAGATAAGAAGCTAATATTAATATAACACAGTAAAATGTAACAACTAATCCATAGAATAAGACATACTAATGCAACATCATTAAGAAGACTAAATCTTGCCATTATAGTATTACTGTAGTAGGTAGACATAGATACGTTTAGAAGTGAAATTATAGGCAAGGGACCAGTTAAAAGATAAGACACTTATTACATATAGACCTGTAATTAATTTATACATTAGATTTAAAGACATAATCAGCTATGACATTGACAGCAAAACTTGTACAGACAAGATGGAAGTAGTATAGACATAGATCTGACTTAGAGGTACAAACATCATGATGTTTACTGCATACACTGAGAATGCAATGCAATAACAAGATATCAGGATAGAATTAACTTGGCCCAAGGACTTCTGCTCCTTTGTTTTGGGTTTGTTCCGACAGAGAGGCACCTTCAGCTCATTAGCCCAAAAGTAAAATAAAAAAAAAAGTAAAAATTAAATTTTTTTTTTTTTTATCTGCAAATAAATAATTGACTTTAACCTATAAGAAATTGTAATAATTAATCCTGGAGAATGGTTAATTATGACTTATAAATGGTTAATTAGATTGGGGGGCATGGCCTGCTTTTGGGGGAGATTTGGCTGATGCCTCTTCTGGGGAGTACATGTGATACTTTTTGGTATAAATGTAATCTTAGATTTTTTTTTAAAGGATCACTTTTAAATTAAATTTATATACCGGTAGGTTTGAAAATGTATTAAGAAGGATCACCGATTTTAATTGGCAAAAAAACAAATAATAGTGACGCCTCTGCTGGACCCTGGAGACGTCCAAGATAAACTGGTGGGATTGTATGTATGAGAGGGGCTTTCACATGTATGCAGTGATGTAGTTGCATCTATGGATGTAAACTTCCTTCTCATTTTGGCCAGTGAGGCGGAGAGTGGTATCAGTTTCAGTCTGAAACAATTATTTAATAATGCTACTGACTTCTAGCTGTTCCCTCCTCCACCACACTCCATCCACTGATAAAAAAAACAAAAAACAAAAAACACGCCCTCACGATGATGCAGCGGCATATTTTTTAATGGCGGGCATTTTACATGGCCCAAAAGAGAGGAGCATGGCATCCATTAAGCAATAAAGGGACCAGAACCTCTTCTATCAACAAGGATAGCCCAACTAATCTGGGGCAGAAGAGTGAGGACCAGGGAGTTGGTGACCATAGCTGGATGATCATTTGGGGGAGGTAAGTATTATAAATTTTTATTTTATCGAAGTTTTTTTTTTTATTGTATTGGAATTTTTATTTTATTTGTGCTTTTTTGTTTTATTGGTAATATTTTATTATTTTAATGTAATAGTTTATTATTTTTTGTAATTTATTGGTGGGGGGGTTTATTTAGTGTAGTATAGCATTGTTTCCTTGTGGACTCCCATGACACTTGATGTGTTAATGTAAGGTTACCATGGGGGTCTATATAGGCCCCCATGGTAGTCAGGGGGTTAATTTAGGTACCGTGGGGTTAATCAATTAGATGCCACGGGGGGCCTTTAAGTGCCTCTGCGGCAGGGGTTAAGCTTTAGATGCAATCAGGGACCTCGGCAGCATCAGGGATTAACTCTAGATGCCACAGGGTCTGACAGGGACCCCTATGGTGGGTGTTAACATTTAGGTGCTACAGCGTTATTATTTTAGATGCCATGGGGGTCTCAATAGACTCATGGCTATGTAGATGGTTGCTCAGAAGTGATAGGGGAATGGGGGATTCGGTTTGAGTGTAGAAGGGGGTGATTGGGAGTGGGGAAGGGGATCCCCGGGGATTCCCTTCACTGGGTGCATGGATGGAGGGAATCCCCAGTGATTCTCATTGGTGTCAGTGGGTTTGTGCTCAGTAATGTTACTGAGCACAGTCTTACTTGTAATCCTAAGCCTTAGAAATTGGTTTGCAGACGTTTTCAATAATATTACATATGTGGAGCATTGAATACACGTGTAACATTACTGAAAAAAACACACTCTGCTGTCAAATGCATTATAAATCTATAATAAAAAGTGTAACAGTTACAATCTCCAACCTTATTATTTTATGCAGTCTTGTTGTAGGGCTTCAAGGAATAAACTAAAATTACAATATCAAACTCAATTCTTGGTCAATTTAAAAATGTAAACACATATTCTGCATTATTTTCTTAGTGGTTCAGAGTATATAAGGTGACTTTTGCGGTCCTGGGATTAGCATAAGGCTATAATGATGATTAATTAAGACAACATGTTAAATAGATAGAATGGGCACACTAGATGGGACTTTTTGGGTTATTTTCTGGCATCAAATATGTTTCTATGTTCATATCTGCTTTTTGAATTTTGAAATTCTAAAGATCATACATAAAAGAAAGCTGCACTGACAGAAGTACTCTCAAGTCTGGTTTAAGGGGTGAATGGTCAGTATTCAGTGTAAAAGGTCTCACTCCTTGTTATGTTTAAATCTGTCGTAATAAACCTTATGTATTTTTCCTTCCCCTTCTGGATCGCTTCCTTCTCGTGGTGAAGGGGCTTGTGTACCTCAATGAAGTTGTGATTTATACCATGTAGGGTCATCCAAGATTGGCAGGTTATAGCAGAGTGGTCAGACAAATCACGGTCCACTGCAGAAGGACCTGGCAATCCAATGCAGTACCTTTGCCATGAAAAACGTATGGATTATCACACCAAAACCTGGCGTGCTGTGATCCATAAGGTTACGGAGAGTCAGACATGACTGAACACACATTTATTGTTAGTATATGGTGAGTCACTCTATAAAAGATACTAGCATTTTTCATTTTATTGATCACTGTAGACATTCCCGAGCCTTTGTTTACCTCGTAATTCTGGAAAATCTTCAGTATTCGGGAGCTCCTGCTAGCCTTAGTGTTCATTTCATTAGTAAGTAAATGGGCAATCAGGCGATTCCGGTTTTGCCGTGCAATGTCAAGTGGGGTATCGCCCTACAAAACCACAGGATAATTTATTTAAATGAACATGTTAATCACTTTCTTTTACAGAAACTCAAACTCATGCATATCATATACGTAAAATTATATAATTAAAAAAATGTGTTTTGTATGAAAAAAAATGTACACTAATTTGGGGGCGGAGTCTGTGCAAATAATTATAACTTCTAAATTATAGATAACTGACTATTCATTGCAATATCCATAAAAAAAAATGAAGTCATAGCGGAGATATACACTGTAATTTCTGAAAGGTTAATATGTTCCAACGCAGCGCCATATGTTAAACGTTTTCTGTGTAATTGATTAGTGTAGAGGGGGGCGACTCATATTATAGGACTGGGGTAGTTAATGTTTGTAATGATAAACAAATAAATACACAGCTACAAATATGAACACAATGCTACAAATTATCGTACCGGGCCATATATTTAGCACACAGAGTCAAACAAAGTCAATGGTATATATCTGAAGTACATTTTAGCTTAGAAAAAAATAGCTAGTACAATGTATAGACAATTTTTTATGCTATTTTAAAAGAAAACTTTTATGGGGTGGTGGCGCTCGTATAAATACTAAGTAGCACATGGGAGCATTTCAGATCTCCAAAATTATGAAGTGGGGAAAAACCCAAATATTGTAATACAAACTGTGTTGGGTGGTTTAATTACAAATCTCTACAGTAGGGATGGATTGCACCTTAATGATGAGGGAACTTTTGTGCTAGGGGAAAGGATGGTAGAACGGCTGGGGGAGTTTTTAACCTAGTAGGTGGGGGAGGGATAAGATAGAAGTATTGAGGTAGAAAGGGTAGAGGGGGAAAGGCATGACATATCTACCCATGGGGGAGGAGATGGAGGGAGGGTAACAAGAGACAGGAGGAAGCTATTACTAGGTGACTAAAATACAACCTTTTTCTCTTGGCCACATTAGTATGTGTGCAACATTATGCAGGCTGCAACATAGGACGCTATACAGCAATATATGATGTGGAGACAACCTTTTGACTATTTTAGACAAATCGGGCTTATAATCGCTACATGCTACTCTCAATACGTCATCAAGGTGAGAATCAGTACACGATTTCTAGATATGTTCTTTGCATATTTCATTTTAGAATAGGAGGATTCGCAAAGATACGTTGATGCAAACAACGTGAGGGTCACATGAGCACATTTTTGTAGTCTTGTCATTATCAGGCATTAGTTTCCAAAACTCTGTGGAACTCCTTCTCCCTCCCTCTTTTCTTTAAAAAGAACTTACCAGGGATTTTCTACAAGCAACAGGCAATGCTTAACATTTCTTAAATCTTGAAATCTGCTCTTAAATTCCTCGGATAAAGCAGCCAAATAATTTAACATTACATTTATAGTTGTCAGTTTCCGGAACGCTTACGGTGTTGGTCAAACTTTGTGAGCCTCGCAAAGCGAGGCGAGCAGTCAACCACGCGGGCTTAGGCTGCAATGAGTGCCAAAGGCGCTCAAAGCACTGCTCGCCTTGCAAAGCGAGGTGAGCAGTTGAGGCATGCGTGACTTAGGTGGCGAGCAACTGCAACCGAAGCGCGCAACTCTAAAAACACAAAAAAACAAACAAAATAATTTAACAAAAATAATAACACATAGCACAGGGAGAGAGCCAGGAAGCCTGGGAGTGAGGTTGCAACCGAATTTTAGATATATTTGGGGATTTTCGGCAATACAAAATCGGCTAAGCGAGAAAAGAAATGGTGGATGAAAAACGTAAAAAATTCTGAAACTGGATGAAAACGAGCCTGAGCAACGCCAGGCACACGAGACTTAGAAAATACACAATAGCAAAAATAGTAACACACACCAACAAAGCCGGCACGCAGGAATTTGAAAATAAAACCAACGGCAATCAGCGCGCACCACGCAAACATTCAGCCAACACACAAAGGAGAAAGACACAGGGAAGGGACAGGGGGGAGATGGTGTAAAGAGACACATGGCATGCCCAAGCACAAAACTTGCAGGTTAACGAGGCCTGCAATGAGTGGACTGTACAGTAGGCGGGAGGTAATGCCGCAATGAGCGGGGCTCACAATGAGCACCACAAGCGGGAGAGGCTTTCAATGAGCGCCAAAGGCGCTCATTGAGAGCCCCACGATGAGCGCCGTAGGCACTTGGCGTGTGGCTTGCGATGAGCGCCGAAGGTGATCAGTGCAAAGCAGGAAAGTTGAAGTACACGCAGAAGAGGCTCGCGAAGAGTGACGAAGGTGCTCACAGGAACAAAAGCCTCACATTGTGTGGCAAACAGCATTGCCTATCTTACAATTTTAATCCCGTCCTTTTTGACGGGCAATTTCCTAGTGATCTTTTAGTTTTCTGGAGAAATGTCAATACCATCTTGTAAAACTTTTTACAATTGGATAATTATGAAGTATTTGTATTTCCTCATAATAAATGCTTAGTTTCTCTTCAAAAGCAAATACTTTATTCACCATTTGTGAAATAAATGTATTTTGTTAATATGTTATGGGTCGCATATAGGAGCTTGATGGGCTGCATGTGGCCCATGGACCGCAGGTTGAGTATGGAGGGTCTAGAGACAAGCTTGCATCTGACCATTTATCAGTGTCTTCCAGCCAGATCCAGGCCCACCACCCTAAATAAATATGTTCATGAATCTTAAAGTGCCACTGTAGTCCAAAAATTACTAGATCATGTTTTAAACATTACAAGAAACAACATTATTTTTGTATGAAGAATAATTAAACGTACAAAGTAGACAAATAGTATTAAATATAGACAGTTTGGTATTGTTTTTGCCTCCTCTGCAGTGAGCCTATATATATATATATATATATATATATATATATATATATATATATATATATATATATATATATATATATATAAGACAACCCAATTAACAATGTCCTTGTACCTCTTGTTCCAGGGACATTCAATCCCTTTTAGAGAAGCATACCCATACCTTGGCATTCTGTACATCTAAACTGGACCCAGCCTCCAACAGCAGGTCCACAGCATTGTCATTGCCAGAAGAGACAGCCCAATGAAGCGCCGTATTCCTGTGAATTTTGTCTGCGGCATTGAGAGATGGGTTGAACTTCAAAAGAAAGTTTGTGGGCTCCATGCTAAACAAAATCAAAAATATTATCCGATTACATTAATTTCTCATGGCACATTTATTTGGAATTACAAGTTATGGGCATTCTAGCACCAATAATGGCCACACTTTTTTGTTGGAAAGTTGCAGTGCTTAACAGCAATGACCATATTGTAATAATAATAATTGTAAAATAAGGGAAGTTTATTTAAATCGTTATTAAAAATCTTAAAGATACAGCTTAATAAAAATGTATATACTCGTGCTGCCTAAAACAATGTTTTTAACTGTGGACTATAAATTCTCATCAATAAAAAAAAAACAGTCTACCAACCATCCAATATGTATATATCATATAAAAGGTCCTATTCCTCAGGGACTAATAATTCAAAAAAGGAAGTCTCAATGATGAACCAAAATCAGCTACAACAGGCCTATGTCCCAATCCCAATTCCTTATTTTAACCAGGCAGGCTTTCTTGAAGTCTTAAATTGTTATAATCAGAGTCAGTCACACAAGACCTATAACCCCCATATATTTAGGGGGGGGGGGGGCTCCTTACTAATGGACTTAAACGCCCATACAACAAACTAATCTTGCATCCCTCTGTAAAATTATGATCACTACAGTGATCCATTCACTTCATTAAAAAACATTTACACTATTTAAAAAAAGGTGTAGACCAAACGTAAATTCAAAATGTTAGGGATTTTGTTACTAGCCAATTTAATGTTGTCACCTAAATACAAGTGACTGTATCAGCAAATGATTGTTAATAATGTCACATACTTGGCTCTATCCCAATGTAATAATATGTTAGAACTCCTAACGGCCGTTTCACTGCCCTTATCCGCGGCTTTATCAAAAGTGTACCAAGAATGTTCAGATCTCTATCAGGAATTTCCATAAAAATTCTTAAAGGTAATTGAAATAACTTCTTTCATATGCAAGAGAAAAATTATTTGATGATGTACAAATGTGCGTTTTCGTTTTCCAAATGATGCTCTCAAAGCAGAAAAAAACAAATCCAATATTTAACTGATTTGGAGGCTTGTCCCCCTCAGCCAATAAGCACCAATATACATACATGAGTCATGCTGCCAGCGAAATGTATAGATGTACATATGCTCTGTGCATTTCCTCTTAGTTTCATTGAAGCTTAAATGTGTTTTGCATTAATAAATGTTAAGTAAAACCTAACTTTGGTAATGTTTAAAGCATTCTCTTTTAAAGGAATGCAACACATAATTATGTTGCATCTCCCTTGTATTGCAATAACAAAATTAACTAGATGTGTAATTAGTTAGTGATCATTAATAATTGTTGACGCTCTTGTCAAATAATGGTATTGTTCTTAAAACCCTCTACCGTCTTTTTCTCAACTTCCCCACCTGTTCCTTTATGATTATATCGGGGTGGAAACACACACTCCGGAGGTTGATATGATTATCTTTGAAAATTAATTTAATATTGCTATTATAAATTGTTAAACAGTAAGATTAATAATGATCAATGCATAATTAAAATAACTCGCTACTCTTGCTTGGGCATTACAATAGTCCTTTAAAGTGCCACCCAAAAAATGGTAATAAAAAGCATCAAAATAGGATCTGAAGATTTAAAAAGTGGCAGTTTTTGTCTATGACATAGGGTTTGTGAGACATAAAACTAAGTAAGTGATTTTAGACCTTTTATTGATACTGAATACTTTCCACAGAGAGTTTTTAAAATGAATAAACTAAAACCGAGGCCACGGCATTACACCAGGCAGCTACATGGAACTGGCCAACATCAAGTTCATTTAGATGGGCACACTACAAAATAGCGAAATAACTATCACAAAAACCCACATGCTATTACAAGTAAATGTAAAAGATTGTACAAGAATGAGTAAATGGAAAAATGACACAATAGCCACCTTTGGTAGATGACATCTAATAAAAATGGTGTCTTTCCCCAGAACCACTACCTTTATTAAATATGCAAACCAGACCTCAATACCCTTCATTTGGAATTGAGAACATTCATATGGCATAAAAACAATGAACCTTAAAAAAAACTTGCATGATATAATACAGCAACTTTATATAGACACACTCTACAAGGGAATAATCCAACCAAACCGAAATGGGATAACAATTTAGTCAACACATATCCAGCTACACTTATTTTTCAAGACCCTAAAAATATTGATCAGGATATTAAAGAGAATCCATTACTAGGGTCCACATACAGAGCTTGGTACAGAACTTGAACATAAAACCATATTTCCTCCCCATTTTCTGTGTTCTCATAACCTCTCGTTTCCAAGATGGCTATTTGAACACGTTTTTAACACAATGGGCCATGACAGGTTCAATCTATGTAAAAGATTTGATTAAGTTTGAAATTCGGACAATTAAAAGCCATCAACAAAATTACCAATGACCATCCACATATGACTCAAACGGTTCACATCCATGCATACCAGGCATTACAATGAATCTACCCTCTCAGAACATTAACCTAATAAACAATGTAGACATTTGCGAGTGAACATATATGGTATTTTTCAGAGTAGTTCCAGGTATAAACACTATTTTGTCCCAATGGCACGCACTCTTTCAATGGTCACAGCTCTGCGGCTTTCTCTATTTAACATTGATTGGACACAAACTCTATCATCAAAAGAAAGTTGTAATGGGGTCTTTTTTCTAAACTTGGTCATTATATATCAACTAGTTGTTTGCCCGTCATAAATGACGGTATAATATTACATGTGTCTCCCCCCTCCTTTGTGTCTGCCCCCCTCCCGTGTCTCTTTCCCCACCTCTCCCTCACCTGTGTCTCTTTCCCCACCTCTCCCTCACCGGTGTCTCTTTCCCCACCTCTCCCTCACCGGTGTCTCTTTCCCCACCTCTCCCTCACCGGTGTCTCTTTCCCCACCTCTCCCTCACCGGTGTCTCTTTCCCCACCTCTCCCTCACCGGTGTCTCTTTCCCCACCTCTCCCTCCCCTGTGTCTCTTTCCCCACCTCTCCCTCCCCTGTGTCTCTTTCCCCACCTCTCCCTCCCCTGTGTCTCTTTCCCCACCTCTCCCTCCCCTGTGTCTCTTTCCCCACCTCTCCCTCCCCTGTGTCTCTTTCCCCACCTCTCCCTCCCCTGTGTCTCTTTCCCCACCTCTCCCTCCCCTGTGTCTCTTTCCCCACCTCTCCCTCCCCTGTGTCTCTTTCCCCACCTCTCCCTCCCCTGTGTCTCTTTCCCCACCTCTCCCTCCCCTGTGTCTCTTTCCCCACCTCTCCCTCCCCTGTGTCTCTTTCCCCACCTCTCCCTCCCCTGTGTCTCTTTCCCCACCTCTCCCTCCCCTGTGTCTCTTTCCCCACCTCTCCCTCCCCTGTGTCTCTTTCCCCACCTCTCCCTCCCCTGTGTCTCTTTCCCCACCTCTCCCTCACCTGTGTCTCTTTCCCCACCTCTCCCTCACCTGTGTCTCTTTCCCCACCTCTCCCTCACCTGTGTCTCTTTCCCCACCTCTCCCTCACCTGTGTCTCTTTCCCCACCTCTCCCTCACCTGTGTCTCTTTCCCCACCTCTCCCTCACCTGTGTCTCTTTCCCCACCACTCCCTCACCTGTGTCTCTTTCCCCACCTCTCCCTCACCTGTGTCTCTTTCCCCACCTCTCCCTCACCTGTGTCTCTTTCCCCACCTCTCCCTCACCTGTGTCTCTTTCCCCACCTCTCCCTCACCTGTGTCTCTTTCCCCACCTCTCCCTCACCTGTGTCTCTTTCCCCACCTCTCCCTCCCCTGTGTCTCTTTCCCCACCTCTCCCTCACCTGTGTCTCTTTCCCCACCTCTCCC
Source organism: Discoglossus pictus (assembly GCA_027410445.1). Classification (NCBI taxonomy): domain Eukaryota; kingdom Metazoa; phylum Chordata; class Amphibia; order Anura; family Alytidae; genus Discoglossus; species Discoglossus pictus. The sequence goes on along the minus strand of CM050175.1, from coordinate 65,908,388 downwards.
TCACCTGTGTCTCTTTCCCCACCTCTCCCTCACCTGTGTCTCTTTCCCCACCTCTCCCTCACCTGTGTCTCTTTCCCCACCTCTCCCTCACCTGTGTCTCTTTCCCCACCTCTCCCTCACCTGTGTCTCTTTCCCCACCTCTCCCTCACCTGTGTCTCTTTCCCCACCTCTCCCTCACCTGTGTCTCTTTCCCCACCTCTCCCTCACCTGTGTCTCTTTCCCCACCTCTCCCTCACCTGTGTCTCTTTCCCCACCTCTCCCTCACCTGTGTCTCTTTCCCCACCTCTCCCTCACCTGTGTCTCTTTCCCCACCTCTCCCTCACCTGTGTCTCTTTCCCCACCTCTCCCTCACCTGTGTCTCTTTCCCCACCTCTCCCTCACCTGTGTCTCTTTCCCCACCTCTCCCTCACCTGTGTCTCTTTCCCCACCTCTCCCTCACCTGTGTCTCTTTCCCCACCTCTCCCTCACCTGTGTCTCTTTCCCCACCTCTCCCTCACCTGTGTCTCTTTCCCCACCTCTCCCTCACCTGTGTCTCTTTCCCCACCTCTCCCTCACCTGTGTCTCTTTCCCCACCTCTCCCTCACCTGTGTCTCTTTCCCCACCTCTCCCTCACCTGTGTCTCTTTCCCCACCTCTCCCTCACCTGTGTCTCTTTCCCCACCTCTCCCTCACCTGTGTCTCTTTCCCCCATCTCCCTCACCTGTGTCTCTTTCCCCCATCTCCCTCACCTGTGTATCTTTCCCCCATCTCCCTCACCTGTGTTTCTTTCCCCCATCTCCCTCACCTGTGTCTCTTTCCCCCATCTCCCTCACCTGTGTCTCTTTCCCCCATCTCCCTCACCTGTGTCTCTTTCCCCACCTCTCCCTCACCTGTGTCTCTTTCCCCCATCTCCCTCACCTGTGTCTCTTTCCCCCATCTCCCTCACCTGTGTCTCTTTCCCCCATCTCCCTCACCTGTGTCTCTTTCCCCCATCTCCCTCACCTGTGTCTCTTTCCCCCATCTCCCTCACCTGTGTCTCTTTCCCCCATCTCCCTCACCTGTGTCTCTTTCCCCCATCTCTCTCCCCTATGTCTCTTCCCCACCTCTCCCTCCCCTGTGTCTCTTCCCCACCTCTCCCTCCCCTGTGTCTCTTTCCTCCTCTACCTCTCCCGTGTCTCTTTCCCCCTCTCCCTCCCCTGTGTCTCTTTCCACCTCTCCCTCCCCTGTGTCTCTTTCCACCTCTCCCTCCCCTGTGTCTCTTCCCCACCTCTCCCTCCCCTGTGCCCCCCCATCTCCCTTGCCAACTGTTCAACAACTCAAAAGTAAATTACAATGAAAGAAGGTATCAAATACAAATTAAGCATGAATAACAAACAGCCACAGAAATCCCTTATTTATAGTAATCTTTTTCAATTCACAAGTGTTAATAACAGATTAATATGTTTTTAGGAAGCAAATATACAGCCTTTAAGGTATCAAATGTTATATGCAGTTAATCTTTATTGTGAGCATCTACCTCTTTATATGCTGTCTTAATTTGTTATGTGGAATGGCGATGCTGTTAGTTGCACTTCTTTGTGAATCCATATAATCCTATTGCAAGTTCCACATAATTGTGGTAGCTTCTATTGTTGTTAGTTTGTTACATACTTCACAAACATATCATATTTTTCCTAAATTATAGAGGCTATTTAAAACATGAGAGAGAAATATTCCGTGTGGGATGGCATTAAACTTGCAAACTGGTGACTTCTCTGAATATAAAATAAGAACTGAGTATATATGCAAACTACCTGATTCATTTATTTCATTAGCGTCTCCCCTTGCTATCTATTTTACTCCATTGTGGCTACGCCGCTAGGTGTTCCCCAATTGCCCAATCAGTTTTTTTTCAAGGCTATTACTACTCATAATACACCAAAAAACAGTTTATACCCAATGACAAACAACAAGATTTAAAAGGATCAATGTAGTTGGGTAACAACTTCAACCTCATGAAGTATGTAACAAACTGACAACTGTGCCAGCAGTGTAAGCCATGAGCATAAAATAATTACAAAATAATCTAAAATGTAGCTAACTCTGCTTGTGCCGGAGGGCTTCTACATTGAACATTCTCAATACTTCCTTTTAGCTAATCAGAAAAGGAGGGTAGGAAGGGGAGATGGATTTGGCGCTTCTGCGGATATGTTAGATAAATGTTTAGCATTTGACACCTACCTCCCCTCTGTGACACATGCACATTTATTTGCAACCTCCTGCTTCTGAACAAGGCCTGCAATATACCTGCCCACTCCTGTCTTATAGGGCGAGTGTAAATTGGAAAAAAACGTTTGTGAGGCTTGTAACAAATCAACATTAGAAGCCATGTGTATAAAAGCATTTTTAGGTAAAATATTTATTTTATTAGACCCTGTGTGTGTCTGAAAATGTCATGTTTGTGTTATCTACACTCCATGCTAGCATATAGGATGAGGGAGTGTTCTCCTAATTTTTATTATCTATTCAGGAGTGAGGGGAGACGGAGGGGGATTTGTTGGTTAATTGGGGGATCTAAGTAAAAGTCTTTTTAAATAAAAGCCAGCACAGAACACACTCCCCATGCCTCCCATAGGCTCTGTAGAGGCAGCTTGCAAATATACTTGCAAGTCATGCGCTGTAACTGTACGTTGTGCCCTGAAAAGGAAGTATGACCATCATGGCAGCTTCAATGCACTACCAAAGTGTGCTAAGGTTTTCTTAAAACAAATGTTATGCCAATGCTTACATAGCTGCTAATGTTGTTAGTTTATGAAGTAGAGACCCTTTATTGGGTGAAAATGTCAGATTTATATATGTAAAATACTGTTTTTAGCAATACGTTTTTTGCGTTTCCATGAACGTTGATGGATGTTCTTTACATACCCAATGACTTGCTTAGCAGACAGCATAAGAGGCGTCAGTCCATTCATATTTGGGGTATCTATATTCTGAGGGCAAAAAAAACATTTTGAGGCTCAAAATCAGAGGAAGCTATATTTTCAAAGCTATAGTTTTCTGTGCCATAAATTCCAGTGTTGTACAGTTTTTGTTGAGTCACAAAGGTTCTGATTCAATCCGGTGGTTGTTTTTTAGTATTTACTTTTGGGGCATTTAGCAACTATCCTGTGAAGTGTCCATCTACCCTTGTCAGTGAGCTTCTAATTAAAGAGCCAGTTCATTCAGCACACTTGGAGAACACTGTAAAGTTCTCTTAAAAATATGTTGAATTTTTGAAATAGGTTCCTTTTTAACAGAAAAAATAATAAATGAAATCTCTGCTTACATGAGTCACTGGCAGTGCCCCCAGTCAGACCCACGGCAACAGCTCTGTGCAGAGAGCATAAGCAGAAAAAGGGTTAACCATTCACAAATTCATCAGTGCAGAGAAATGACTGCTGGAATTAACTAAATACAACAGCTGGGGGTTAGCATCACTGCTGCATTCAGTGAAAAAAAACTATAAATCTTTGTGCTCATGGGGCCTTCACTGCTCAGTGTCGGCAGATGTTGTTAATCATGGAGGAGTCAGGAGTGTGTTTGTAAACAGACCTAAAACCGTCGATTATTAGTGCAATAAAAAAAAAAAAAAAAAAACACAGAATCTTGTGCTATTTCACACCATGAAGAGCACTTATAGTGAAGGAAATGGCCCTTTAAGACCACTGTTCTTTGCGGATGAAGTTTGTCCATGTTTACCACATATGGTCATTATTTTTGGGATACATTAAATCATTTAGCAGTTTTTGTGAACGATGCAGCTGCAGTTCAGACGATGACTATTTGGCCTTTTTGGAACTTTGTTAGTTATTTCATGTTGCTTTCTAAACTCACATATCAGAGTGCTAATTGTCAGACCTCTCACAATTGATACATACTGCTAATTGGAATTCAAGCTAATATATATCACCTCTGCAGCTGAATTTGTAATAGTGAATTATTTACTTCAAAAAGTAAACCCCTGTCCACCCCCTGTATAGAACAGTGCAGAGAGAGGTGATGCATACTATGTTGTAATACATTAGTGAGAGATACACCTGGCGTGGATTATAGTCACGGAGAGTGGGACACGACTGAACGACTCAACAACAACAAAATACATTTGTGTCTGTTCTGTACATACCAGGCCTTTTGAGGTCAAATATGCTATAACTGGCAGGTGCTGAAATAACACAGCCAGGTGGATACTGCTGTAACCTTCTCCATCAATAAGGGTGGGGTCTGCCCCAAATTTTATAAGGAGGATAATCATCTGTAGATGTCCCTGTCTGCAAAAATGAAGAAAAGAAAAAAAATAGTCATGTATAAATTGTCTGTGAACATATATTCCGAACAAAACAGATTACTTTAAGAATCTTTAGAGTGAACATTAGCGTTCCCATCACCGCGAGATTTGCATATATAGCCCACCATATGTGAAATAATTGCTGTATAGAACTACTCTTTACAACAATCCACCACAAAAACCAGGCACTCACACCATACTGAGGATCGGCAGTAACCGTCAAACAGTACTGTATGTGGTTTAGTGACCTGGTTTGTGAAAAATCCATCCGTTGCTATGTCTAAAACACAGTAAGCATATGCTTTAAAGGAGCCATGTTTAAAATGGTTTGGATTGACAGAGTGATGGTGCATTATGTGGCCTCATTTGCATGTCCCGCCCATTTTTCGCAGACTGCAGTGCATATACTGTATTTCTGAGAAATTTGAGCAGGAAATAAGTTTTTATCAACTTATTTTTAGACATTCAAATGGAGTCACTAATGTTCTATTCCTTATTTGTACTACTGTACTTTGTACGGTGGAGGGCTTCTATCACTCTTAGCCCACCATATGTGAAATAATTGCTGTATATATACATACATACATATATATATACATATATATATATATATACATACATATATATATACATATATATATATATATACATACATATATATATACATATATATATATATATATATATATATATATATATATATATATATATATATATATATATATATATATACACACACACATATATATATATATATATATATATACACACACATGTCCATAAATATTGGGACATCGACATAATTCTAATCTTTTTGGCTCTATACACCACCACAATGGATTTGAAATGAAACAAACAAGATGTGCTTTAACTGCAGACTTTCAGCTTTAATTTGAGGGTATTTACATCCAAGTCAGGTGACGGTGTAGGAATTACAACAGCTTGTATATGTGCCTCCCACTTTTTAAGGGACCAAAAGTAATGGGACAGATTAACAGTCATAAAACAAACTTTCACTTTTTAATACTTGGTTGCAAATCCTTTGCAGTCAATTACAGCCTGAAGTCTGGAACGCATAGACATCACCAGACGCTGGGTTTCATCCCTGGTGATGCTCTGCCAGACCTCTATTGCAACTGTCTTCAGTTCCTGCTTGTTCTTGGGGCATTTTCCCTTCAGTTTTGTCTTCAGCAAGTGAAATGCATGCTCAATCGGATTCAGATCAGGTGATTGACTTGGCCATTGCATAACATTCCACTTCTTTCCCTTAAAAAACTCTTTGGTTGCTTTTGCAGTATGCTTCGGGTCATTGTCCATCTGCACTGTGAAGCGCCGTCCAATGAGTTCTGAAGCATTTGGCTGAATATGAGCAGATAATATTGCCCGAAACACTTTAGAATTCATCCTGCTGCTTTTGTCAGCAGTCACATCATCAATAAATACAAGAGAACCAGTTCCATTGGCAGCCATACATGCCCACGCCATGACACTACCACCACCATGCTTCACTGATGACGTGGTATGCTTTGGATCATGAGCAGTTCCTTTCCGTCTCCATACTCTTCTCTTCCCATCACTCTGGTACAAGTTGATCTTAGTCTCATCTGTCCATAGGATGTTGTTCCAGAACTGTGAAGGCTTTTTTAGGTGTTGTTTGGAAAACTCTAATCTGGCCTTCCTGTTTTTGAGGCTCACCAATGGTTTACATCTTGTGGTGAACCCTCTGTTTTCTTCACCAGGGAAATAATTCTTCGGTCATCCACCACAGTTGTTTTCCGTGGTCTTCCGGGTCTTCCGGTGTTGCTGAGCTCACCGGTGCGTTCTTTCTTTTTAAGGATGTTCCAAACAGTTGATTTGGCCACACCTAATGTTTTTGCTATCTCTCTGATGGGTTTGTTTTGTTTTTTCAGCCTAATGATGGCTTGCTTCACTTATAGTGACAGCTCTTTGGATCTCATATTGAGGGTTAACAGCAACAAATGCAAATAGCACACTTGAAATGAACACTGGAGCTTGTACCTGCTCTTTGTAAATGGGATAATGAGGGAATAACACACACCTGGCCATGGAACAGCTGAGCAGCCAATTGTCCCATTACTTTTGGTCCCTTAAAAAGTGGGAGGCACATATACAAACTGTTGTAATTCCTACACCGTTCACCTGATTTGGATGTAAATACCCTCAAATTAAAGCTGAAAGTCTGCAGGTAAAGCACATCTTGTTAGCTTCATTTCAAATCCATTGTGGTGGTGTATAGAGCCCAAAAGGTTAGAATTGTGTCCATGTCCCAATATTTATGGACCTGACTGTATATATATATATATATATATATATATATATATATATATATATATATATCTATAAAAAACATGATATGATTTACCTGACAGCCCAATGCAGAGGAGTGGAATTCAGAGTGCCTCCTAACTGATCCACAACTGCGCCTTTGGAGATTAGATATCTGTGGATAAGAAACAATATGGTAGTCATGAAACTGGCAATGGTTGCTAATCAGTCATCAATCACAAATGGTAATGCACATACGCCTAGAAGAGCAGTGACAGGCTCGTTATAGAAAACCAATGACATACAGACACTAATGTATATATAAAAACAACTGACAAGAGGACATCCCTTGAGGTTAGAGGAAAAAAAGATTCCACCTTAAAGAAAGAAAAGGGTTCTTGACAGTTAGGGTGGTTAAACTGTGGAATTCTCTACCATAGGAGGTGGTGACAGCGAATTCGATAGATAACTTCAAAAAGGGGTTAGATATACTTTTGAGGGCATTCAAGGTTATCCTAGATAACTAGCGAAGGAATATTGATCTAGGGAGAAATTCGATGGCCAGGTAATCGCCTGTATATGGGGCATTATATCGGCATAGCGCTGAACGGGGATTTTTTTTTTATATCGCTTTAGCGAATCAGCGGGGTAGCGTTGTGCGGGGTATTACTGTAGGATCAGAAGAGATCTAACAAGGTTGAACTTGCTGGACTAAAAGTCTTTATTCAACCTCAATTACTACGTAACAAACAGTGTAAAACGTGAGTACACTTAATAAAGGATTATTAAATGCAACCTTCACAGTAAATGTTCATGGGTGTGTTCCTGGTGGTGAAAACAGAAATGAAAACTTTAAAAAAAAACTTGAACTTTTTAATTACTACTTTTAATTTGGAAATTAAAATAAACTCAGTGTGGCATTCAAGATAAAATATGGGTTTGTAACTATGGATTCAAGTTTTCCCAAAGATCATGCTAATAATATGCCGCTCTAAATATGGGAGACTAAGCTTTGTGAAGAACCTTTGGAAAGTGGATTTGTAGTAAGACAAGGGCCCAAAGAGGCCGGCCCCCTGTGCAACATATCTCTAAAGAACCTATATGGAGCCTATACTTACAGGGTTACTTGGGATGAAGTAGAACATTTGTTTCCAGATACACATTTGCAGCATCCCAATGCACTTTGACAGGACTTCATATGGATTCTAGGTAGCCAACGTGATCTGACAGCGAATCCCTACTAGCCATTGTCTATGAGGAGCTAGATCACTATACACCCTATGACAGATCTCCGGACAGTGACCAAGACCTCTGTACCTACATTTGTGCAAAAAGAGATTAAAACCAGCTGGACAGGACACCCGCATCCTAAAACTCCAATAGCCAAGCTGGAGTTTTGCCAATCCTTGCTACTATGCCGCCAAAGATCCCGATCAAAATTAAAGCAGATAGGTAGAGAGCGTCTAATAACCTACCTAACAGTTCCTGCAAATCCCCATTCTGCCATGAAACTAATAGGGCAATACGCGGAGCAGTCAATAAGTGAACCTTGGCGATGTCTGCTGATGGAATTGGATGTCCCACATCACTGCCACCAAGAAAGCAGAGATCAGCCACACAGACTACTTATAACTCACAATTGTCCTATAATATGCCTGGAAGAAACATCTGCTATGTGATGCAACAAATGGCAAACTAGCCTTCCTCCGACAATGTACCTACACTGGCCATATATCCAAGCCATAGGCTAGCTGGAGAACCAAACCAGAGTCTACAGCATACAAGCCCAATGCATACAAAGCTGGATCTCCTGAAGATCTCCACAGCTTACAGTATTTCTGGATGGATCCCCTAGAATATGTGATCACCCAGGGCCAAGGAAAGTATAAAGCGAACTAAGTCATATAATACATTGGATCGGAGGCTAAACTGTACTGTAAAACTGATTTGATATTTATTATATCTCTAGGGTGTAAAACAATATGCAGACAGCCTTAAAGGGCCACTGTAGTTAAAAAAAAGACACTTGTCTGTGAAGTATGTAATAAGATTTTCTCTAAAAATAGTCTTTATGGCCATGGCCAATGTAATTAGTTTAAGTGTTAAAAACTATTCTCTTTGATATAGGAAACCCATTTGTGTTTGTTACACTGCTTCAGAACTGGCTCATGAGGGTGTGTTTATGTATCTATCAGTGGAAGGACGGAGCAAGGAGAGGGCAATAGTCTTTGTTAGTTAACTTGATTAGACTAAAGAGTTTTCAAACATGTAATGGTTTTCATCTTTTTTAAAGAAAATATAGCCCCCTATACTTCATGATGGTCTATAATTACTGCATTTCTTGAGAAAATACTACTGCATCTTCAGTAGATTTAACATGTGAAATCTTCTGGACATTTTACCTCTGTTTCTATTACTGTTAAAGGGACACGGTCATCCCAAAAGGAAGTTGACCACATTGTACTGGCCTTTTTCTCCACAGTAAATTATTCCTGAGAAACACAGCATTGTTTCTGCAGCTAACGTGTGGCTCAAAGATCTAATTTGCTGCTCAGAAAACTTGATAAGAGTGGAAAATGGACTCTAGTTGTATGACAATATTGCAGGGGGGGGGGGGGGGGCATTGTTTTAGCCACCACAGTAAATACCCAATAAACATTCAAGAGCCACTCATTTGCATTCAAATACCGCAAGAGTAGTAACATTTGATGACATGTATTAACCCCTTGTGTCCTGGGATCGAGATTACTCCGAAATAACAGTTAAAAATAATATTTTTTATTGCATATTTGTGGGTTTGAGACTGTTGTGCAACTAATTCTAATGTCTTTCCATGCATTTATAGTACAGTATTGTGTGTTTAATTGTTGTTACAGCTCTAATAAGTGTATGAAAAAGCCCTTGTGAGTCCTATTTAGTACTCGTAAGATTTTTGACAGAAACGTGATGCTTTTTTCAGTTGCCAGTTAGACTTTATTTGCGAGCTAGCGATACAGGTCTAACAGAATATCGATTTTGTGTCACTTTTATTGTTTAGCGCTCGTAATATTTAAACTGTGCTAAAACCAATGGACTTCTAAGGCCAAATTTGCGTCTTTGGCTGGTCCATAGTTATTGTGAGCAGGGACTCGTAATTCGGATTGCAAGTAGCTAATAGAATATGTGGCAATTTTAAGAGTGGTTTTAAGTGTGTATAAATTTAAGATTTGGCCAATAAAATAGGGAGAAATATCCTGTGGTATATCAGTCTGGTCCCACTCACTAGAGTGGTCCAGCCCCGAAATACCAGGCAATTCTACCCTGAACAGACGAAACAGCAAAGCCCAGACGTACGTTTCGGCCTTCTTTGGGCCTCGTCAGTGAGGTGTAGCTGATGACTCCCTAAGGCACAGTGGTCCACATCTGGATTCCCCTATCACCCTTAGGGAGACTAATCCCTAAGGGTAATTTGCATAAACAAAAAAACACTGATGAATACAATAAATATAAATAGTTTATGTCTGCTCTGACCTTTTAGCCCAGTCTACTGTTGTCTCCCTTTCTCAATCTCTACCTTGTTGTGGTGGTGGGGTTTGTGTACTTCAATAAAGCTGTGAGCTATACCATGGAGCGTCACCCAAGATGGGCAGGTCATAGCAGAGAGGTCAGACAAATTGTGGTCCACTGGAGATGGAACTGGCAACCCACTCCAGTATCTTTGTCATGAAAACCTGATGGATGAGCACAAACAAACAGACACAAAATGTGCCTGGCATGCTGAGGTCCATAGTGTCATGGAGAGTCAGGGACGACTGAAGGACTAAACAACCGTTGCCCACTGCTTTAAGACCTTGAACTGAAATACAGAGATAAGTTTGTTTGCACCCAGCCCCCTGTAGTTTGTTCAAGGCTATACAAGCCTAGTGAGTCGGTGTCCTGAGTGTCCTAATATAAAGATATTGCAGTTTTTTTGGCTTCTCTTGTATTTAAGAGATTCTCACAGAAATGTCTATTTGTAGCCATTACACTTCCTCCATCTATCTTCCTAATATACATATAATAAATCACCTTTGAATGTACACAACGCACTCTAATCATTACTCATTTGTGACTGCTACATTGAATCATATAGGTTTGGGAAAAGCTGAAGAAATATAATAACAGTAATATTTTTTATTTTATGCTACTTCATAATAGTGATTAATTACACTATAACTGTTACTACATAAATGAATTAAACACTAATGTATAACGGATTAGCAATAAAAATCAGTATTTAAATTTTTTTTTTTTTAAATCAATGTAGCATTTAAAACTGACATTTGAATTTTAGCGTTTCAGTCACTAGCAAAGCTGTTTATCTCCATTTTCTCTCTGAAATTAAGGTTTGTTGGAGGATTTACCCAGGGGCTATACTATTTATTTTGTTTGTCTGCAGGGAACAAAACAAATAAGGACCTCTCCCACCCAATGGTCACCTAAAACTAACACCTGCTGCTTAGATCAGGAATAAACATTACATACACATTTATTCTATACACATACAGATTTATTTTATGTAGTTTCCACGCCCCCAGAGCTGTTTACATAGGCGCCTGGTACCTACCAATAGAAACACTGCATTTGGGTACGGTTTTTAAACCCTATACTAACCTTCAATCTGACAGCAGAAATCCACACCTGGGGAGTTGCATCATTCAAGGGAGGAAAACAAGACTATAAATCCCATGAAACTTTGATGCAGAGGCTGCTGTATCTGTCTCCGATTGGCCAAAACGAACAATGAATTTTATGCCAGTTTTAGCAGAGTTTTACATGGGTGTTAACTCTAACAATCAACGGCTAGCGAAATCAAGAGATTTACCACATTTTAGGGTAAAAAAAAATTTTCATGCAAAAACATGTTTTCACACACTACTATTTCTCCTCAATCATAAGCTTCATAATCCAGGAAATTTACATATGCCTTTAAATGTAAAATTGCAATTGTTTTTCAAATGTTGATTTTATTGCTAATGAATTATTAAATAAACAGATGAAACCCTGTTGTATTCACATTACTGTGTCCCTTTGAATGTTATATATAAATTCTTTTTATCCTACTTTACAAGCTCCAGTCTGTTGTTTATGGCAGCCCAGTGTAGAAGTGTGACGTTTTCTTGGTCTGGCTGCCGAACGTCATATCCAGCGTCCACCAACTCTCTGCATCGGTCAAGTAGGCCGTGTCTGAAATAAATGACAATTTAATATAAAAACAAATTACATTTTTTTTTTTTTTTTTTTTACATATTTTAATAAGCAAGTATTGGCAACAATCACCCACAAGAAAAGTGGTAACAGATGATGCATTGTGGATGGAACATAATTGCTGAGACTTGTAAAATACAATGTATAAGAACATTCTGCTGATAAAGTATTGTTATTATCTACTAGTCGTTTACCCGTCATAAATAACAGTATAATATTACATGTGTCTCTTTCCCACCCTCCCCCTCCCCTGTGTCCCTCCCTCTCCTGTGTCTCTTTCCCCCCCCTACTCCCTCCCCAGTGTCTCTTCCCCCCCTACTCCCTCCCCATTGTCTCCCCCCCCCCCCCCGTACTCCCTCCCCTGGGTCTCTTTGCCCCCCCCCTACTCCCTCCCCTGGGTCTCTTTGCCCCCCCCTACGTCTCTTTGCCCCCCCTACTCCCTCCCCTTGGTCTCTTTGCCCCCCCCTACGTCTCTCTGCCCCCCTCCTACGTCTCTTTGCCCCCTGCCCTACTCCCTCCCCTGGGTCTCTTTGCCCCGCCCCCTACTCCCTCCCCTGGGTCTCTTTGCCCCGCCCCCTACTCCCTCCCCTGGGTCTCTTTGCCCCGCCCCCTACTCCCTCCCCTGGGTCTCTTTGCCCCGCCCCCTACTCCCTCCCCTGGGTCTCTTTGCCGCCCCCCCTACTCCCTCCCCTGGGTCTCTTTGCCGCCCCCCCTACTCCCTCCCCTGGGTCTCTTTGCCGCCCCCCCTACTCCCTCCCCTGGGTCTCTTTGCCGCCCCCCCCTACTCCCTCCCCTGGGTCTCTTTGGCCCCCCCCATAATCTCCCTCCCCTGGGTCTCTTTGCCCCCCCACTCCCTCCCCTGGTCTCTTTGCCCCCCCTACTCCCTCCCCTGGGTCTCTTTGCCCCCCCTACTCCCTCCCCTGGATCTCTTTGCCCCCCCGGGTCTCTTTATCCCCCCTCTACTTCCTACCCTGGGTCTCTTTGCCCCCCCCTACTCCCTCCCCTGGGTCTCTTTGCCCCCCCCCTACTCCCTCCCTGGGTCTCTTGCCCCCCCCTACTCCCTACTCCCTCCCCTGGGTCTCTTTGCCCCCCCTACTCCCTCCCTGGGGTCTCTTTGCCCCCCCCCCCCACTACTCCCTCCCCTGGGGTCTCTTTGCCCCCCCTACTCCCTCCCCTGGGTCTCTTTGCCCCCCCCCCCTACTCCCTTTCCCCCCCTACTCCCTCCCCTGGATCTCTTTGCCCCCCCCCCGGATCTCTTTGCCCCCCCCGGGTCTCTTTATCCCCCCCTACTTCCTACCCTGGGTCTCTTTGCCCCCCCCCCTACTCCCTCCCCTGGGTCTCTTTGCCCCCCCCTACTCCCTCCCCTGGGTCTCTTTGCCCCCCCCCCTACTTCCCTCCCCTGGGTCTCTTTGCCCCCCCCTACTCCTCCCTGGGGTCCTCTTTGCCCCCCCCTACTCCCTCCCCTGGGTCTCTTTGCCCCCCCTACTCCCCCCCTGGTCTCTTGCCCCCCCCTACTCCCTTTCCCCCCCTACTCCCTCCCCTGGATCTCTTTGCCCCCCCCGGATCTCTTTGCCCCCCCCGGGTCTCTTTGCCCCCCCTACTTCCTACCCTGGGTCTCTTTGCCCCCCCTACTCCCTCCCCTGGGTCTCTTTGCCCCCCCTACTCCCTCCCCTGGGTCTCTTTGCCCCCCCCCTACTCCCTCCCCTGGGTCTCTTTGCCCCCCCCCTACTCCCTCCCCTGGGTCTCTTTGCCCCCCCCTACTCCCTCCCCTGGGTCTCTTTGCCCCCCCCCCTACTCCCTCCCCTGGGTCTCTTTGCCCCCCCCCCCTACTCCCCCCTGGGTCTCTTTGCCCCCCCCTACTCCCTCCCCTGGGTCTCTTTGCCCCCCCCCCCTACTCCCTCCCTGGGTCTCTTTGCCCCCCCCCCTACTCCCTCCCCTGGGTCTCTTTGCCCCCCCCCTACTCCCTCCCCTGGGTCTCTTTGCCCCCCCCCCTACTCCCTCCCCTGGGTCTCTTTGCCCCCCCCCTACTCCCTCCCCTGGGTCTCTTTGCCCCCCCCCTACTCCCTCCCCTGGATCTCTTTGCCCCCCCCCTGGGTCTCTTTATCCCCTCTACTTCCTACCCTGGGTCTCTTTGCCCCCCCCTACTCCCTCCCCTGGGTCTCTTTGCCCCCCTCCTACTCCCTCCCCTGGGTCTCTTTGCCCCTCCCCTACTCCCTCCCCTGGGTCTCTTTGCCCCTCCCCTACTCCCTCCCCTGGGTCTCTTTGCCCCTCCCCTACTCCCTCCCCTGGGTCTCTTTGCCCCTCCCCTACTCCCTCCCCTGGGTCTCTTTGCCCCTCCCCTACTCCCTCCCCTGGGTCTCTTTGCCCCTCCCCTACTCCCTCCCCTGTGTCTCTTTCCCCCCCCTACTCCCTCCCCTGTGTCTTTCCTTCCCCCCCCTACTCCCTCCCCTGGGTCTCTTTCCCCCCCTTACTCCCT
>CM050175.1:65874361-65894019 GCA_027410445.1 Discoglossus pictus | reverse complement strand
CTTTCCCCCCCCTACTCCCTCCCCTGTGTCTCTTTCCCCCCCTACTCCCTCCCCTGTGTCTCTTCCCCCCCCCCCCACTCCCTCCCCTGGATCTCTTTGCCCCCCCCGGGTCTCTTTGCACCCCCTACTCCCTCCCCTGGGTCTCTTTGCCCCCCCCCCTACTCCCTCCCCTGGGTCTCTTTGCCCCCCCCCTACTCCCTCCCCTGGGTCTCTTTGCCCCCCCTCCCCTACTCCCTCCCCTGGGTCTCTTTGCCCCCCCCCTACTCCCTCCCCTGGGTCTCTTTGCCCCCCTCCCCTACTCCCTCCCCTGGGTCTCTTTGCCCCCCTCCCCTACTCCCTCCCCTGGGTCTCTTTGCCCCCCTCCCCTACTCCCTCCCCTGGGTCTCTTTGCCCCCCTCCCCTACTCCCTCCCCTGGGTCTCTTTGCCCCCCTCCCCTACTCCCTCCCCTGGGTCTCTTTGCCCCCCTCCCCTACTCCCTCCCCTGGGTCTCTTTGCCCCCCTCCCCTACTCCCTCCCCTGGGTCTCTTTGCCCCCCTCCCCTACTCCCTCCCCTGGGTCTCTTTGCCCCCCTCCCCTACTCCCTCCCCTGGGTCTCTTTGCCCCCCTCCCCTACTCCCTCCCCTGGGTCTCTTTGCCCCCCTCCCCTACTCCCTCCCCTGGGTCTCTTTGCCCCCCTCCCCTACTCCCTCCCCTGGGTCTCTTTGCCCCCCTCCCCTACTCCCTCCCCTGGGTCTCTTTGCCCCCCTCCCCTACTCCCTCCCCTGGGTCTCTTTGCCCCCCTCCCCTACTCCCTCCCCTGGGTCTCTTTGCCCCCCTCCCTTACTCCCTCCCCTGGGTCTCTTTGCCCCCCTCCCTTACTCCCTCCCCTGGGTCTCTTTGCCCCCCTCCCCTACTCCCTCCCCTGGGTCTCTTTGCCCCCCTCCCCTACTCCCTCCCCTGGGTCTCTTTGCCCCCCTCCCCTACTCCCTCCCCTGGGTCTCTTTGCCCCCCCCCCCCCTACTCCCTCCCCTGGGTCTCTTTGCCCCCCCCTACTCCCTCCCCTGGGTCTCTTTGCCCCCCCCTACTCCCTCCCCTGGGTCTCTTTCCCCCCCCTACTCCCTCCCCTGTGTCTCTTTCCCCCCCCCACTCCCTCCCCTGTGTCTCTTTCCCCCCCCTACTCCCTCCCCTGTGTCTCTTTCCCCCCCTACTCCCTCCCCTGTGTCTCTTTCCCCCCTACTCCCTCCCCTGTGTCTTTCCCCCTACTCCCTCCCCTGTGTCTCTTTCCCCCTTCATCTCCTCCTCCCTCCCCTGTGTCTCTTTCCCCCTTCCTCCCACCGAAGTGTCTCTTTCCCTCGCTTTGCGCAGTGCGGCATGTAAGGAATCTGTACAAATAGTTTCTATAGTGCCCCTGTGTCTCTTTTCCCCCCCCTACTCCCTCCCCTGTGTCTCTTTCCCCCCCTACTCCCTCCCCTGTGTCTCTTTCCCCCCCCCTACTCCCTCCCCTGTGTCTCTTTTCCCCCCCCTACTCCCTCCCCTGTGTCTCTTTTCCCCCCCCTACTCCCTCCCCTGTGTCTCTTTTCCCCCCCCTACTCCCTCCCCTGTGTCTCTTCCCCCCCCCCCACTCCCTCCCCTGGATCTCTTTGCCCCCCCCGGGTCTCTTTGCACCCCCTACTCCCTCCCCTGGGTCTCGTTGCCCCCCCCTACTCCCTCCCCTGGGTCTCTTTGCCCCCCCCCTACTCCCTCCCCTGTGTCTCTTTTCCCCCCCCTACTCCCTCCCCTGTGTCTCTTTTCCCCCCCTACTCCCTCCCCTGTGTCTCTTCCCCCCCCCCCACTCCCTCCCCTGGATCTCTTTGCCCCCCCCGGGTCTCTTTGCACCCCCTACTCCCTCCCCTGGGTCTCTTTGCCCCCCCCCTACTCCCTCCCCTGGGTCTCTTTGCCCCCCCCCCTACTCCCTCCCCTGGGTCTCTTTGCCCCCCCCCCCTACTCCCTCCCCTGGGTCTCTTTGCCCCCCCCTACTCCCTCCCCTGGGTCTCTTTGCCCCCCTCCCCTACTCCCTCCCCTGGGTCTCTTTGCCCCCCTCCCCTACTCCCTCCCCTGGGTCTCTTTGCCCCCCTCCCCTACTCCCTCCCCTGGGTCTCTTTGCCCCCCTCCCCTACTCCCTCCCCTGGGTCTCTTTGCCCCCCTCCCCTACTCCCTCCCCTGGGTCTCTTTGCCCCCCTCCCCTACTCCCTCCCCTGGGTCTCTTTGCCCCCCTCCCCTACTCCCTCCCCTGGGTCTCTTTGCCCCCCTCCCCTACTCCCTCCCCTGGGTCTCTTTGCCCCCCTCCCCTACTCCCTCCCCTGGGTCTCTTTGCCCCCCTCCCCTACTCCCTCCCCTGGGTCTCTTTGCCCCCCTCCCCTACTCCCTCCCCTGGGTCTCTTTGCCCCCCTCCCCTACTCCCTCCCCTGGGTCTCTTTGCCCCCCTCCCCTACTCCCTCCCCTGGGTCTCTTTGCCCCCCTCCCCTACTCCCTCCCCTGGGTCTCTTTGCCCCCCTCCCTTACTCCCTCCCCTGGGTCTCTTTGCCCCCCTCCCTTACTCCCTCCCCTGGGTCTCTTTGCCCCCCTCCCCTACTCCCTCCCCTGGGTCTCTTTGCCCCCCTCCCCTACTCCCTCCCCTGGGTCTCTTTGCCCCCCTCCCCTACTCCCTCCCCTGGGTCTCTTTGCTCCCCCCCCCCTACTCCCTCCCCTGGGTCTCTTTGCCCCCCCCCCCCCCTACTCCCTCCCCTGGGTCTCTTTGCCCCCCCCTACTCCCTCCCCTGGGTCTCTTTGCCCCCCCCTACTCCCTCCCCTGGGTCTCTTTCCCCCCCCTACTCCCTCCCCTGTGTCTCTTTCCCCCCCCTACTCCCTCCCCTGTGTCTCTTTCCCCCCCCTACTCCCTCCCCTGTGTCTCTTTCCCCCCCTACTCCCTCCCCTGTGTCTCTTTCCCCCCTACTCCCTCCCCTGTGTCTTTCCCCCTACTCCCTCCCCTGTGTCTCTTTCCCCCTTCATCTCCTCCTCCCTCCCCTGTGTCTCTTTCCCCCTTCCTCCCACCGAAGTGTCTCTTTCCCTCGCTTTGCGCAGTGCGGCATGTAAGGAATCTGTACAAATAGTTTCTATAGTGCGCATGTGCTCCCACTGGAGCGTTACACACTCTTTAGAACTATATTAGTGATAGTTACTTATATTAGAATAAATACAATGTGTAAGAACATTCTGCTGATAAAGTATTGTTATTATCTATAGTTACAGACGTTCGTTTTCATAAATATAAAAATGTCACAAGATTGATTAAAAACTGTAATTTAAAATATGTAAAAGGCAAGGTAACATCACTGATCCATTGAGTGTTCTGCTTCATGTGTTGGCTATTAATCTAATCTGCTTGGCTTATTGCCGAGGGGAGTATTTAGAGCACAAATTTGATTAGTAACATCAGCAGATGTGGCTCCACTCCATAAAAAAAAAAAAAAAAAAAAAAAAAAAAAGGTACAGCAAGAAGCACATCTTACAATGCAAAAATGGGCTGACTACATGGGCTTATTAATTATTTTATGTTATTAGAAAACTATTCTTCAATTTCAAACATATTTAAATAAATCTAGCTTTAAAAAATATAAATATTCACGCAGCACTGCTGCCCACAATATACTTTGTATGTATTATTTAATAATGTGGGGTTTGAGCCAAGAATTAAATGGATATTTCAAAAACTGCACTACGGCCATAATATTAATTGCTTAGTACACATTTTCCTGATAAGGAACAGACCACAGTTTGTTCAAGGAAGTCAGGAGAAAAAAATAAATATCACATATTATAATTGTCGAACTGCAATTTGTCTTCACACTTGCGAGCCTCGTGAAGTCAGGCAAGTCGTCTGCGGCCCAGAGGGCCACAACTGCGAGGCGAGACGTTGAGGCATTGAAGCACGAGGGACTTAGGCTGAAAAGAAAACGTAAGTAGCCGCGCAGCACTTAGGCTGCGCTCATTGCAGCCAGTGGCACCATCACACATGTGAGCTCGGGCGGAAAAATACGAATTTACCAGCCGAACCATGGAAATCGAAAAACAAGAAAAATAATTAAAAATAAATAAATAAATTCAACACATTCACACACAGCACAGGGGGAGAGCCAGGAAGCATGGGAGTGATTTTGCAAGCGATTTTGAGCCTTATGTTTCATCAATCGAAAATCGGCTAAGCAAGAAAAAAAATGGCGGACGAAAAACGTAAAAAATTCTGAAACTGGATGAAAACGAGGCTGAGCAAAGGCAGGCACGCGGGACTTAGAAAATATACGACGGCAAATACATTAACACTTACATCAACAACGCCAGGCACGAGGGACTCAAACGGCAGTCAGCGCGCACCACACTAACATTCAGAAAGACACAGAGGAAAAAAAAGACACAGGGACGGGACAGGGGGAGATGCTGGAAAGAGGCACATGGCATGCCCAAGCACTAAACTGGCAGGTGAATGGACCCTGGAATGATCGGCCTGTACAGTAGGCAGGAGGAAAGGTTCGCAATGAGCGCCGAAGGTGCTCAGACAAGCAAAAGCCTCACATTGTGTGGCAAACAGCATTGCCTGGCTTACAGTTGTATTGCCTTCATATATCACGGGCAAGTCACTTCTATAAATATAATGAGCACAATATCACATCAGCGGATGTAGATGAGAACTATAGAAAACGGGCATCCTGTTGGGACTCTCATGGTCGGTTGGAACTAAAGTGATAAGAAATCCTCATAACCCACCACCCCCTCTTCCATTCCTCCCCCTTTCTTTCCCCATTTATTTTTTATGGTTCTTGAGCAATATTGGGTTGTTATTGTTATTTGAATTTGTGAGGAAAAAGAAAAGACAAGAATGAAAGAAAGAAAGAAAAGAAAGAAAAGAAAAGAAAGCAAGGAAATAAAGAAAAAAGGTTCAGGAAGAATTTTCTTATAATAATGTACTGATAAAATTTGTATAATTGATTTTTTGATACTCAAGTTATTATATAGACAAATGAATCCCTATTGTATGAGCAGGACTGATCCAAGGAGCACAAGGAAATATCTCCATATTTTACCAGTTTCTGCAACCAACAGCGTCTCCTAAACGGACATGGAAGGTTCACTTTTTTTAATATAAACTAACCAAGTGTTTCTTTACATATATAAACAATATTTTATTAACAAGTGCTTAAAATCTCTATTTTTACTTCCAAACAGTCCCATCAACTGTCTGCCCCTTGCCTCTCATGCACAGTTACTAGTACTAATAGTGAATAGTACTAATCAATCACATATTGTCTTTCAGCAGCATTTCAAAACATTATGATTTGCTAGTACATCAAGAATCAATTTAAACACAATGTACAAGAGATACAGGGGGGCAGACCTTTGTTGGGACTATTTGTTTGGATGAGTTTATGTTAATATTCAAAACAGGGAGACTTCCATGCCCATTTTAATGAAATCTAATTTAAACAGACAAACACGTATAACTTACTGTGTGGCTTTTACTATATCCCAGGTGCTATAATCTTCTGCTTCGTGCTTCTCGTGCGCAGTGGCTTGGTCCACTTGTGAAGTGCAGGGTTGACCATGAGGGTGATGGTGGCCATGATGGTGGCTGTGCCCATGAGGCAACTTACACTGTTCAAAGCAAAAGGATGTAAAATCCCACATCAGACATTATAATAAAGTACAATGAATCCAATAACATGCAAGCAATTACTCGTACTAGTGTATATGCTCACTCAAACATAATTGGTATTAGCCAATCACAGGCAGCTAATATATTGTTTCAATCTGTGAGGGCAGTTTGTGCAGCAAGGCATCATCGAATGTGTAGTCCCCAGCACAAGAAAGCATTGAGGAAGAGTCAGACATTGCTCTGTAGATCTCTGCACTGTGCTGCTGTTTGCTTGAAGGTTAGTAAAGGGTTTAAATCGGTTTTTGAATGCAGTGTTTCTATTGGTAGGTACCAGGTGCCTATGTAAGGAGCTACGGGGGAGTGGAAAACAAGTTTTATTTTTAAATGAAATAAATAGAATGACTCAATGCAATGTGTGTGTGTGATATAAGCAGCATGTGTTAGGTTACAAAAAGAGAAAAATAGGGAAACTTAGATATATAAATTTAAAGGAACACTGTAGTTCAAGAAAATGGCACTTGTTTGTAAAGTACGTAATAATCTTAGCAGCTGTGTAAGCCATGGACACATTTTAAAAGACTCTGTTTATGAATAAAGGAATTCATATTGTCTTTGTAGAATCACTTCCTGAGAGCGGACTCGAGGGATGTATTTTTTTTTTAAGCTATCAGTGATGGGTGAGAAGTGATGAAACAGGAGTGTCGGAAGGACCTGGTAGGACCGGGGGATTGTGTGGAAAGGACCTGGTAGGACGGGGGGACTGTGTGGAAAGGACCTGGTAGGACGGGGGGACTGTGTGGAAAGGACCTGGTAGGACGGGGGGACTGTGTGGAAAGGACCTGGTAGGACGGGGGGACTGTGTGGAAAGGACCTGGTAGGACGGGGGGACTGTGTGGAAAGGACCTGGTAGGACGGGGGGACTGTGTGGAAAGGACCTGGTAGGACGGGGGGACTGTGTGGAAAGGACCTGGTAGGACGGGGGGGTTGTGTGGAAAGGACCTGATAGGACGGGGGGGTTGTGTGGAAAGGACCTGGTAGGACGGGGGGGGTTGTGTGGGAAGGACCTGGTAGGACGGGGGGGTTGTGTGGGAAGGACCTGGTAGGACGGGGGGGTTGTGTGGGAAGGACCTGGTAGGACGGGGGGGTTGTGTGGGAAGGACCTGGTAGGACGGGGGGGTGGTGTGGGAAGGACCTGGTAGGACGGGGGGGTTGTGTGGGAAGGACCTGGTAGGACGGGGGGGGTGTGTGGGAAGGACCTGGTAGGACGGGGGGTTGTGTGGGAAGGACCTGGTAGGACGGGGGGGGGGTTGTGTGTGAAGGACCTGGTAGGACGGGGGGTTGTGTGGGAAGGACCTGGTAGGACGGGGGGGGTTGTGTGGGAAGGACCTGGTAGGACGGGGGGGGTTGTGTGGAAAGGACCTGGTAGGACCGGGGGGGTTGTGTGGAAAGGACCTGGTAGGACCGGGGGGGTTGTGTGGAAAGGACCTGGTAGGACCGGGGGGGTTGTGTGGAAAGGACCTGGTAGGACCGGGGGGACTGTGTGGGAAGGACCTGGCAGGACCGGGGGACTGTGTGGGAAGGACCTGGCAGGACCGGGGGACTGTGTGGGAAGGACCTGGCAGGACCGGGGGACTGTGTGGGAAGGACCTGGCAGGACCGGGGGACTGTGTGGGAAGGACCTGGCAGGACCAGGCAGCCCCGTCCTCCCCTGTCTTGCTTGTTCCCTCTCCTGCTTGTCCCGTGTCCTGCTTGCTCCTTCCCACCAGGAGGACCTGGTAGGACCGGGGAGTGTCAGGAGGACCTGGTAGGACCGGGGAGTGTCAGGAGGACCTGGTAGGACCGGGGAGTGTCAGGAGGACCTGGTAGGACCGGGGAGTGTCAGGAGGACCTGGTAGGACCGGGGAGTGTCAGGAGGACCTGGTAGGACCGGGGAGTGTCAGGAGGACCTGGTAGGACCGGGGAGTGTCAGGAGGACCTGGTAGGACCGGGGAGTGTCAGGAGGACCTGGTAGGACCGGGGAGTGTCAGGAGGACCTGGTAGGACCGGGGAGTGTCAGAAGGACCTGGTAGGACCGGGGAGTGTCAGAAGGACCTGGTAGGACCGGGGAGTGTCAGAAGGACCTGGTAGGACCGGGGAGTGTCAGAAGGACCTGGTAGGAACGGGAAGTGTCCCCTCACAGGCCCAGAAACAGAATGGCATGCATTAATAGATACAAACATTCCTCTCCAGAAACACTCTTTTCACACACATAAATTTCACTAAAGTAACATGGATGCCTCCAGGGTCCAGCAGACGCAACAAAATGTATTTTGTTGTAAATACAAACTAGCCTTATAACGTTTACCTGCTGAATGGTTTCCTGAAGCACAAAATTAGACACAAAGTCTTTAAATGGAGTGGGAGAAGGTTTGCCCAGTACTGTTTTGATATTAGGATGATTTGCCTCCTTCCCTGCAGTGGTCAACACCGGCAAACCTAAAGTAGTCAAAATATATTTTTAAGTAAAACTTCCTGGACAGATCCTCTCAAAATGACTAGACATATAATGAGGAGGAGAGAAGCAGATCTGCTAATCCCTGACACACTGAAGTTTAAAATTAACTTTTTAAAGCTACACTGAATTTATTTTCTTCAAATACTGATTGTATTACTAATCAGCAACTACATAAAGAAATGAAACCCGGACTATAGTACTCACTCCCATCTGGAGGTTTCTCGAGCTGCACCTACTCTTGTAAGTGTTGGGTTTAATTCCTTGCTTCCGTCAGACATGTTTTTTCCCAAATAGATCTTTCAAAAAAACTTTGTTTTGTTGCAAAAAGCAAATGTTAGATCGCGTACTTATCACATATAATAACTGTCTAACTGAGATTTGTCATCACGCTTGCGAGCCTCGTGTAGCGAGGCGAGCCGTTGAAGCACGGGAGTCTTCTGAGCTCGGAGTACTTAGGCGATCATCGCCTGCTCGCCTCGCGAAGCGAGATGAGCAATTGAGGCATTGAAACACGTGGGACTTAGCCTCCAAGCAGGTAGGAAACGCGGCATTGCCTTAGGCTGCAAGCAGTTGAGGAAGACAAAGAAAATTGCAAGGCGCCAAACTGCGCAAATCAAAAAAAGACGAAAAAAAAGAAAGAAAAATCACACACAGCACTGGGGGACAGCCAGGACGTCTGGGAGTGAGGTTGCACGCAAATTTAAACCGAATTTGTCGAGTTTGGGCACTCGAAAATCGGCTAAGTGAAAAAAAAATGGTGGCCGAAAAAAATTAAAAACGAGGCTACATGACCCTGAACCGCGCAAAACACCGCCAGCCAAGTACCACTTTTACCCAGGAACGTACGAGGGACAAAATACACTATTAGAAAGAACGGAAAATGGTTGTGAGCCGCGTAACACATAGACAATGGCCGCCATTTTACAACACTAACTTGCAACTAATAACATTACGAATCTTAAATGGCGCTTTACCGGAATAAACAAACGGTGTGCCCTCGCGCACGCAGCCTATTTACACTGCACACTTGCCACATTGCTGACACTTTCTCCTCAGGGCAGCAACAGTCCAAATGTACATTGTATGCTGCAGGAAAATCAAGACAGATTGTTAGCTCTTCAGCATATTGATTGCTGGATATATTAGAAATAGGTAAAATATATTAATTTATTAAGTAACTAATTATATATAAAAAAAAAAATTATATATATATATATATATATATATATATATATATATATATATATATATATACACATACACGCTAAATAGCATATTTTACACTGCCGTTACTTTATGAATAAATGAATGCTTCGCACTTCCTAATATATTTATTCATTCCTAATTAATTATTAACGTACATTAATTTAATAATTATTAATTAGTAATGGAAAATAAAAATGTTTACTTTCCACTGCACTAAAAATGTTTTACTTTTTACACTGCACTTGTATATCTGGATTACTGCTCATTGGTTGCCAGCGATAAATCACTTCATTATGCTCTGAGACCTGAAAACATGTTCTAATTTACACTGCACTAAAAAAATTGTATATTTAACACTGCACTTATATATCTGTCTTTGCGATGAGCGCCAAAGATGATTGTTGCAAAGCCCGAAACTTGAAGGACACGAGGGGAGAGGCTCGCAATGAGCGCTGAAGGTGCTCAGAGGAGCAAAAGTACACAAGGGGAGAGGCTCGCAATGAGCGCTGAAGGCGCTGATCAGTGCAGAAGGTGCTCAGCACGAGGCTCGCAATGAGCGCCAAAGCGCCTCAAAGGAGCAAAAGCTTTACATTGTGTGGCAAACAGCATTGCCATGGCTTCACATTTTATTGCCCCGTCATTTTTGACGGGCAAGTCGCTAGAGTTACATATACTTGTAAATGTAAGCATTCAGGGTATTAACAAATCTATATCCAGTTAAAATAAGAATTATAACCAGTTGGGTTTCCAAACATTTTCTTTTTTTTCGGGATGTACGAAAAGGGGCAAACTTGGAAAAAGAAGGAAGCTTGGTGGGGGGAGAGAACTTTACATACAATATGAATTGTTTCGAGTGGTAGATTAAAGGACCACTGACTAAGAACATAAATAAGCAGGGAAAAGATCATAAAACTACTATTTATATATAAAAAAATAAATTTTCATGCCTATAATGGACAGCATGTGTGAGCGGAGTGCTTATACTTCTGAAGTGTAGTGTCAATTTCAGTCAGATGCAGTTATCGAACAAAGCCATGGACATCTTCTAGTTCCCGCCTGCCCTCAATTGATAGCTAAACACACTCCCTCCTGATACAGATCTCAGGAAGTGATGTAACAAAGACAAAATTGATATCTCTATTAATAAATATGTATTATGCACATGGTATAAACGGCATGCTGTTAGTCTGAACTAAAATATCATATTTTTTAATTACACACGTTTAGATCAGGCTGTTAAGTGTCAAATAATGTTGAAATCTCATAATTCTTTATTGTTTTTTGGTGCTGTACTGTCTCTTTAACTGCTGCTGCGGCACTCCAAATACACCAATAGTTTTAAAACCATTTGTCTTTGGTACCTGTAATATTTTCTTCATCTTTTTGATGTTACGGCGCTGGTCTGCGAGTGATCCGTAAAGTTTTAATAGCATAAAATTTTGGTGTAACGGAGTAACTCGTAATCTTTTGTCAGTGCAAAAATCAATCAAAAATGTTGCCGTAATTTTCGTCTCTGTCTTGCCGCAATCACTCGTAGCAGTTCTCTCGCAATGTCTCAGGGATGGGTGATTAACATAGCTAGGGAGATTAACTTTGCTCTTAAACATGGTGTAATCTGCGATATAGGGGATTAGCATAGGGGCCTATGTGTTTCATCAGCTTTTATTTTACCAGTGCGTTTTGAGCATCCATAAACAAGATCTTATAGTGACCATGTTATATAATGCAGTTCAGACATCCATAAGGCTCACTGACCTTCAGTTTCCTGTAACTTACCAGGACAGATGGGGAAGAAAACAATCCTATATATATATATATATATATATATATATATTCATATTCATTTATCTCTCTCCCTACACACACACACACATATATATATATTATAGACACCTATAGATCTATATATCCAACTCTCTCTCACTCCCTCTATATAAATATATATAAAATACAGAAACACAAATAATATTGCCTCTGGACGCACATATAATAAGACACTCTGTATAATTATCATTGTGGTGCGATTACCCTATGGATGTGAGGCGCTCTGACCCTACACAGGAAGTCCATATATAGCGCAGGCTTGCCAAAAAATTTGGGTAATGCAATGTTAAAACTGCGGGCTCGCACAGCAAAAAGGCGCTCATTGCGCTGGTGGAGATATGCGCCATCATCCCTACGACCCCGTACCACTTAGGCAGTGAGCATCAAAGGTGCTCATTGTGGTGGTGGAGATGAGCGCTGTAGGTGCTCATCTCTACAACCCAGCACGACTTACGCATCATCCCTACGACCCGCAGGACTACAGATGAACAGAAAGCTCAATTATACAATTCACATTGCGAGACCCGCAGCTTGAAAACAATTGCCTCCCGTAACACTTTGCTAAGGAAAGCGCGACGCAGAATTTTTTTTTTTTACGACCCGTGGGAGGTTGAAAAAAATATAAAGTTAAGGGCCGAACTGAGCACATGAAAAAACACGGAAAACACACACACACAAAAAAATACAAAAAAACATCACACACAGCACGGAGGGACAGCCGGGACGTCTGGGACTGAGGTTGCACGCAAATTTAAATCGAATTTGCAGAGTTTTGGCACTCGAAAATCGCCTAAGCGAGAAATAAAATGCCGGACGAAAAAAAAAAACTAGGCTACACGACCCCTAACCACGCAAAACACCAACAGGCACATATGACTTTTACCCAGGAACGTACGAGGTACAAAATACACTATTAGAAAGTCCGGTAACACACAGACAATCGCCGCCATTTTACAACACTAACTTGCAACTAATAACATTACCAATCTGAAATGGAGCTTTACACAACTAAACAAATGGTTTGCCCTCGCGCACGCAGCCTATTTACACTGCACACTTGCACCTCAGGTCACCAACAGTCCGACTGTACATTGTATGCTGCAGGAAAATTAAAACAGATTGTTAGCTCTTCAGCATACTGTATGCTGGATATATTCATTACAAATAGGAAAGTATATTAATTTATTATTCAATTATTATTATTAAAAAATATATATATAAAAAAAAAAAATAGCAGGAGAGGCTCGCAATGAGCGCCAAAAGGCGCTCAGCGCAAGCTCACAATGAACGCACAGAGAACCAAAAGTACCCAAAAGTACACGAGGGGAGAGGCTCGCAATGAGCGCCGAAGGTACTTAGGGGACCAAAGGCCTAACAGCCTTATTAAATTGCAATTCAGCCAATTGAATAGGGCTCTATATAAGCACATAGCATACTTTGTTTTACAGAAGTTTTAGTTAATTAACTTCTATCCAAAAGCAAGGTCTAAAGTAACTAAAAACTTCTGTAAATAAATATGCTCTGTGCTTACATAGAGCCCTATTCAATTGGCTGAATCGCAAATTAATAAGGCTGATAGTTTGGCTGGCAAACAGCATTACCTGCCTTACAATTATATGCCCGTCATTTTTTGACGGGCAATTAGCTAGTAGAATATAGAAGTGACAGATCTATAGGACCCCCTTTGTATAGTTTGTTGTACTGAGATCCACTGCAACCGATCAGATAACTGAGGGCTTGGACCTTGGACCATCACTTACCGGAGAGCTCATGATCGCTCAGGACTTGATCTCCCACCTGTCCACTTCCTTGTTTCGTTTCTACAGTCGCACCCATCACACACTTCCTGGTTACAACATAAACCTGCGCTGCGATTGGTCGAGCTCCCATAGTAAACTGTCAGTTAGAACACGCGGCCAATAGGGAGAAGGCGCGAGTGTGGGGAGGGGCGGGACTTTCTTTATAATTGCCATTTGGTAGTATGTTGATAGAGTATAAAATGGCAGAGGAAGTGTAGTGGTGTTTATGGGCAGTTTTGGATTACAGTTGCTCTGTTTGAATCATGAAAACACTAATAATAATCTGACTGGATAATTTGATGGCTGGTTATCTAAATGTTTCCCCTGTATTCTGCACCTCTCATTACTATAGTTATCTAAACTCTGGGTTTATTTTTAGGGTGAGTGTTCAGAATATGCCTTTGATAAATGACCTCAGCAGATAATGGTCCAGGCTATGCAGGTTTATGCAATGGGAGGAGCATCAGGCTCCACCTACTACACATTTGAATATAATTCATTATTAGTAATGTAAGTTTACACAAGGGTGGGAATTTGCCTGGGAACCATGTGTACTGGCTCCTAAATACTATTTTAGCATAATGAGTATCCAGACTCCTAGAAACAGCCTAACTGGCTCCTATAAAATCTCCCTGGCTCCTAACTGCTAGATAATTTTGCAGCCCCCCCCCCCCCCCCGTATTCAGATCATCAGTCATTCAGTCATGTCCAACTTTTTGTGACGCATCTTGTGTCTGATTGTATTAATCCATAAGGTTTTCATGCAAAGATATAGGTGCCAGTCCCTTCACCAGTACACCACAATGTGTCCGACCTCTTTGTTGGGCCCATCTTGGGTGACCCTGCATGGTTTAGCTCACAGCTTCATTGTGGTACACAAGCCCCTTCACCAGACAAGGTGGCAATTTTAGTATTCAGATTACCCGTTGTTTAAAAGAATTTAGTTTAAAGGGACCTGGACAATTTCTGGATTTCACTAGAAATATAATATACCTATATATCTTTTTTTACTTGTGTGTACTTTATTTTATTAATAAGTGCTTATGTTAGGGTCTGCACTCTGTAGCTCATGAATACACAGACTGTGATGGGCAGCGTTTCAAATTAGCCTGTCAGTGACCTCTCTCAAGTACCATGTTGCAGAATATTCCCACGGATTGGTTACTATGTGGCAGTGCAAACCGAAAAATTAGAAGTAAACTGACTTCATGAGCTGCAAAGGAGAGAAACCCGTTAGGAACTATTTGTAAGATTTTAGGCAGAAAAAACAGAGCTTTTAAGCATTTCTTAAAAAAATAAGTTATATTACCGTACATTCCTTGTGAAATCCCGGAACCTTCCATGTTCCTTTATTAGATTTTCGGGCAGATAAGCATAACCTCGCGATAGAGGTTTCTGAGCATCAAACTCCATTAAGCCCTTTAAATAAACGCTCAGTTCTCTCCGATTCGCCGCAGTGCTGTCTGAGCGCTTTGGTGATTAAGTGCCCCGTGTGTGAGTGTGGCCTTTGATAAGTTTCGTAGTTTAGTTAAAAACAACCATAGGAGGGTCAAGGATGGAAGAGACAAAGAGATTCTGGGGGGCTGAAGGAAACAAAACTTAAGGGATTGAGAGAAGATGGAAGAAGAGAAAGAGATAAAGGAATCAAGGGGTAGAAATCAAAGAGGTTACCTATGGCTTGGAAAAGGTTTATGAGGAGATAGAGCAAACACGTGGGGTCAAGAAAGGAAACAAAAGGAAGAGGGATCCATGAATAGGGATGGAAGAGATAGAGGAAGTTACAAACGAATATATATATACTAGGAAATTGGCCATCAAAAATGACAGGATTTAAATGGTGGCTGGCAATGCTGTTTGCCACACAATGTGAGGCTTTTGCTCCTCTGAGCACCTTGGGCGCTCATTGCGAGCCTCTCCCCGTGTACTTCAAGCTTTCTGCTTTGCACTGATTACCTTCGGCGCTCAATGCATGCCTCTCCCGCTCACGGAGCTCATTGTGAGCCCTGTGATGAGCGTCTTTGGCGATCTTTGAGTGGCTCGCCATGAGTGCCTTTGATGCTTATTTGCGCGCCTTTCACCTTACCTACTGTACGGGCCGCTCATTGCAGGGTTCGTTAACCTGCAAGTTTAGTGCTTGGGCACGCCATGTGTGTCTTTCCAGCATCTCCGCCCTGTCCCTTCCCTGTGTATTTCTCCTCTGTGTGTGCTGAATGTTTGATTGGAACGCAGTGACTGCCGTTGGTTTTGTTTTCAAAGTCCCATGTGCCTGGCGTTGTTCGTGTAAGTGCTACGGTCTTCAGCGTTGTCTATTTTGTACGTTTTGCAAGTCTGGCGGTGCTGAGCCTCGTTTTCATGCTGTTTCTGATATTTTGCGCTTTCGTCCGCCATTTTTTCCTTGCTTAGGCGATTTTCGAGTGAGTGTAATTCACTTGCAAGGTCACTCCCAGGCTTCCTGCGTCTCCCCTTGTGCTGTGTGTGAGTGTGTTAGAATTTTTTGTACATGATTTCTTTTTTTTTGGTGGGTTTTTAGAGTTACGCGCTTGAACAGTGCTGTGCCGCTGGCGAGCCTTGCGAAAAGTATTGCCCCTCTGGCTGCATTGCTAAGTACTACGCCGTTGGTGAGCCTCGCTTTGCAAGGTTCGCCGTTGCGTCCCTCGCGATTGCAAATGTCCCCAACACTGATAACTATATATGTGATATAGATCATCATCATGTACCCCTTTCACTGCAAACAGAGAGTGGATCCCATCTATCTTCAGAGCTTCCATGAACAGGCGTAACCAGTGATCTGCTCCTGTCAGGTGACATGGGAGGATTTGGGTGTAGAGAAAAGGACAGAGGGATCTAGGGGGATCCAAAATAATTTTATTTGATAAAATACATTTCAATAAATAACAGCTTGGAATCTATTTTATCATAAAACAAGATGTATAGTAGATTGTAAACTCTTCGGATAAGTCTGTATTAACGGACCACTGAACTTTTTTTATAGAATGCTCTAATGGAAAAAAGAGAGCGCATAGAGCCGAACACAGGGAAGTATTTATAAACGCAATTTATTAAAGTCTAAAAAATATACTCACAAGGTTTGTTCTTTTTATAAGTTAGTTTGTTACATACTTCACAAACATGAAAAGGGTTTTTCACAAACTACAGTGGCCCTTTAACGACAATTAGACTGCAAGGTATTGTAGAACAAAATGGTAGATTGGTTTCTGCATAGTGGATGTTGAAACTCACTTGCCACCAGTTGAGGTGAATCCTGGGACCTGCCAGTGACTGGAGCTACCTGTTGGAGGCCCAAGGTCTAGATAAACTGTTTGCTTTATTTCAAAACCCTATTTGGCAGTAATATAATAACTACTTTACAAGTGCAAACAAAGAAAAGTATGTACACAAAGACTTGTCTCTACAGTCGCTTCGGGGTGATGATTCTGCACAACAAAATTGTTACGCAGCATGTATTACAGTGCCTTGCAAAAGTATTCACCCCCCTTGACTTTTTACCTATTTTGTTACATTACAGACTTGTCCAATGTTTTGTTAATCTGAATTTTATGTGATAAATCAGAACACAATAGTCTAAGTTGGTGAAGTGAAATGAAAAAATATATACATAAAACTATTTTTTAGAAATAGAAAACAGAAAATTGGCATGTGCGTATGTATTCACCCCTATTGTTATGAAGCCCATAAAAAGCTCTGGTGCAACCAATTACCTTCAGAAGTCACATCATTAGTGAAATGATGTCCACCTGTGTGCAATCTAAGTGTCACATGATCTGTCATTACATATACACACCTTTTTTGAAAGGCCCCAGAGGCTGCAACACCTAAGCAAGAGGCGTCGCTAACCAAACGCTGTCATGAAGACCAAGGAACTCTCCAAATAAGTAAGCGACTATGTTGTTGAGAAGTACAAGTCAGGGTTACGTTATAAAAAAAATATCCAAATCTTTAATGATCCCCAGGAGCACCATCAAATCTATCATAACCAAATGGAAAGAACATGGCACAACAGCAAACCTGACAGCCGCCCACCAAAACTCACGGACCGGGCAAGGAGGGCATTAATCAGAGAGGCAGCACAGAGTCCTAAGGTAACCCCTTGAGGAGCTGCAGAGATCCACAGCAGAGACTGGAGTATCTGTACATAGGACGACAATAAGCCGTACGCTCCATAGAGTTGGGCTTTATGGCAGAGTGGCCAGAAGAAAGCCATCACTTTCAGCACAAAACGGCACGTTTTGAGTTTGCGAAAAGGCATGTGGGAGACTCCCAAAATGTATGGAGGAAGGTGCTCTGGTCTGATGAGACTAAAATGTAACTTTTCGGCCATCAAAGAAAATACTTTGCCTGGAGCAAACCCAACACATCACATCACCCGAAGAACACTATCCCCACAGTGAAACATGGTGGTGGCAGCATCATGCTGTGGAATCTATGGTCCTGATGTTAGAACGCTAACTCTCTAACATGCACACCGCGGTCTAGACGCAAAGGAATCACGTCATTGACCCGTGGCGGCATTCCTACTTAAACCCGACGCGAGTTTCATGAATTTCATCAAGGGTTCATGGAAAACGGATAATAGTACTGTGGTGTCTGCCACTCTGTTGCTATTTCCTCTCTATATAGCAACACAAGTCCCTACGACTGGAAAAAGCAATTAGAATCTCTTTCACTATCAGTATATTGCTGTATATAATATTTTTCTGTACCCTTGTAGCAATTTATATTTGGATTAATTCATGTTCAATACAATCATATACTTATATAACTATATGAGCAATAGCACTTGCCACTTTTTTTTATTATTAGCACCTTTGGACCATTAGTACTTTATACACTTTATATATTTAGTGTTATCATTTAATCATTGCAAGCTCATTGTCACTCTAGCACTTTAGTATTAATTGTCTATGAAGGGCAGAATATCTGACCTTACATTATTTAGATTCCATATCAGCCAGTTCAATGTCTCTAACCTTTGCATCCTATGTTCACATATTTTTAATATGGATTTTACCATTTAATAAAAGTTAAGTTTTATAATTTAGTTTATTCTCTTTTCTGAGATTAGGATTACCAGGTGTGCCCTACACTAGGATCTTCTTTTTTTTTCTAAATATAATATTCAATTTATCCTTAGGAGCACCCTGAACACCAAACTTGGTTCTTATGTTATATACCTGAACCACCAGTACGCAATATATTAACTAACTATAAATAATTACTATCTGTATCCGATGTGTGTATATGTATATATCACATATTATAATTGTCAAACTACGAGACGTCGTCACGCTTTGCGTGGTGCGTATTTCTTAGGCGCTCATCGCCTGTGTGCCTTGCGTAGCAAGGCGAGACGTTAACTCGCAGCACTTAGGCCGCGCGCGTGCCTGGCTGAGCGACACAGGAGAAAGAGAAACGGGAGGGAGAGAAGGGAGGAAGAGACACAGGGGGGGGAGGAGGAAGGGACACAGGGGAGGAGGAGGAAGAGACACAGGGGAAGAGAAGGAAGAGACACAGGGGAAGAGGAGAAGGAAGAGACACAGGGGAAGAGAAGGAAGGAAGAGACACAGGGTAAGAGAAGGAAAAGACACAGGGGAGGAGGAGGAAGAGACACAGGGGAAGAGAAGGAAGAGACACAGGGGAGGAGGAGGAAGAGACACAGGGGAAGAGAAGGAAGAGACACAGGGGAGGAGGAGAAGGAGACACAGGGGAGGAGGAGAAGGAAGAGACACAGGGGAAGAGAAGGAAGGAAGAGACACAGGGTAAGAGAAGGAAGAGACACAGGGGAGGAGGAGGAAGAGACACAGGGGAAGAGAAGGAAGAGACACAGGGGAGGAGGAGGAAGAGACACAGGGGAAGAGAAGGAAGAGACACAGGGGAGGAGGAGAAGGAGACACAGGGGAGGAGGAGAAGGAGACACAGGAGAGGAGGAGGAGAGACGGGAGGAGGAGGAAGAGACACAGGGGAAGAGGAGGATGAGCGTGATGAGCGCTCATCGCAAGGCCAGTAAAGTAGAGGGGGAAGAGGCCCCCATTGTGTGGCAAACAAGCATTGGCAGGCTTGACTTTTTATTGCTGTCATTTTTAATGGGCTAGTCGCTAGTACTATATACAGTGCCTTGCAAAAGTATATAATATTTATAGTTAGTTATACTAAAAGCTGCTGACTTTCCTGCTAGGTTTTCAAGAGAATCCTTATCCATAATCCCTTTCCATTTAACAAAGCATAAAAAGAAAGACAGCATTGCCAATTCCCGATATAGTATATAATTGCAGGTGATCGCTAATAATTTAAAATACTTTTTCTTTTTAATGTAAAGAAATATTTGGCTTTTTCCCCTTTAAACGACTGTACATAAGATTATATGGGAATCCCGTGGTCCTTTAAAATGTAAATATGACAAGTCACATCTCTACAAATCAATAAATGTGACTGAAAAAGCAACACATTTAGAGAAATAAAATATTTTTACATTTTTATTCAGCAGAAATAGTTGATTTATAAAGCCAACTGAACTGTAAAAAAGAGTATTATGACATATTACTTAAAAAACACCAAAACCCAATGTTCTATCTGTCGGCTATAGACGCGTCTGTCTATCCACACCAGGACTCGCAGCTTAGGGTCATCCTATTGTCGCCAGCCAGTGGAATGCTTACAATTATAAGCAATACT